>JABSTB010000506.1:0-116142 GCA_013756995.1 Neonectria neomacrospora | reverse complement strand
CCTCTGCTCCTCTCCGCCCCCAGCCCCCAGGGTCTGACGACCCCGGCACGCTAGGTTCCAACTTCCAACCGTCTGCCGGCAACGTCGACGGGCCGTCTCTTGTCTTGACTCTTGTCGTCTGTGCGAGGTCCTGGCTCTGTCTGGCGCGAGCTTTCCTGCATGTCACCCACCTAAACCAAGCTCCGCTGCGTCCGTTTTTCTCTCGACCAACACCCAACTCCCGGCTGTGTGACGGGCTCGCGGTCCACGGTCCACACTCGACAGGCGGGGAGAGACCGCATCTTCTGGTCCAGCCAATATCGGCGCCCCGTCTGCCGCTGGCCCTGGACGGTTGCCCATCTCGCCCCGTCCCATCCAAGCTGTTCCCTGCTGTGATTGCCCGGCCGCATGTCCGGTCCTCTTCCACTGGCCTCGTCCACATGGCAATCTCGCATATCACCTCTCCACCCCATGCCCAAAGCCTCGCGCCAGTCGCCGCCATCACACGCTGTTAGACGCCCTCTTTCTTCGCTTCTACCGCCTCGCCATTGAACCCTTGTGCATCCAAAGCTCCGCTCAGGCGTCCAGGATTTGATCGTCCAAGGTCATATATCCGGCCGCAGCGCCCATCTGCGACCCCACCGTGACCTCGTTTTTAACCTCCTCATCGCCCCATCCTCGCCGCTTGCCCTCAAATCCCCTCCCCTCGTTCACGACCCTGGATTTGTTTGCTACCGAATACATTGGCCATTATCCCATTGATCGAGGAGTCCGGTATTCTTCGATTTTTTGAGGTTTGCGTCAGCTTGTCCCTCGCTGTCTCACGTCATATCGCAACCCACACCACCTGTTGCACAAGTTGACAAGAGTCTTTCCAAACTTGTCAACCCTCTTCCTCTCTCCGACATACACAGTAGAATTTATACACGAACCCGGCAGTTTTCCAACGATCCGTCATTCATGTTGAACTGAACGAGCCATTTCCGCGCTTCGCCGCCAAATTCCTAGATACCCATTGCAGGAGCTCAATCGCTGGTCGAAATGGCTTCTTATTTGCAACCCGCCTTCCACGGCGCTGTCTCCGACGCCTCCAGGACCTTCTCGGACCTCGTCAAGCGCATCAGCATTCCTCTAACACCCACAAGCCCTGCCGGCCTGGTCCAGGCGCACACCGTCGATCCCTGGGAGAAATCGGGAAAGTATGCTCTCGGATGGACATACTTTGCGCTCGCCCTCATGGCGAGCGTCCTTGCCATGCGAATATGGCATTTCTGGCAAGACAAGATTCGACAGGCCATCTACAAACAACAAGTTGAGGAGCACTACCGCAACGCCTACGCTCTCGAGGCAGATTATGGCATGTCAGGCCTACCAACCGGCCAGACAGGCCACACCGCCCAAACCGGCCAGCAATTCTTCCCTGAACCCGAGATGCTAGGCGAGAAGAACTTCCGACCCAAGGCGCACTTTTCCTCCGTCAACATCGTCAACGACACACTTGCCTTGTTCCGATGGATCTTTTACCGCCCCGTCCCCGACTTCACCTGGGGTAGACACCGATTCACCTTCTCCTCGTTGGCAGTTATCACCTGCGGCTTCATCGCACTCGCCTTTGTCACGCTGTACTGTTTCCTCCAGCAACCCCTTTACTGGCAGAGCATCCAGTACGGGTCGCCGCCTCTGGCAATCAGATCCGGAATGATTGCCGTTGCCCTGACACCATGGATTGTCGCAACCAGCATGAAGGCCAACGTGCTGAGCATTCTGATTGGCATTGGCCCTGATCGACTGAATGTTTTCCACCGATGGGCAGGTTATCTCTGCCTCTTTCTCTCCCTCATTCACACCATCCCCTTCTATGTCCAGCCTGTTTGGGATGACGGCGGCATGGCGGTGTTCCAACGCCTCTTTCCCGGTGGCAGCGGTGTCATCTACGGTACCGGAATTGCTTGCTTGGTGCCCCTGGTGTGGCTCTGTGTCGCCTCCCTTCCCTTCGTCAGGAAAATCGCTTATGAGGTCTTCGTCATGCTCCATATTCCTGTTTCTATGGTGTACGTTGGGCTTCTCTTCTGGCACACCAAGAATTTCCTCATGTCTTGGGGCTATCTCTGGACCACCGTGGGCATCTGGGTCTTCTGCTATTTCTTGAGACTCTTTAAGCTCAACTGGATAAAGCCCTGGCGCCTATCGTTTATGGTTGGCGACGAAGCCGCCATTACCTTGATGGCAGAGAATGCCATCAAGATTACTATCCCGACACAGATGAGGTGGAAGCCCGGCCAGTACGTCTATCTACGTATGCCCGGCATCTCATTTCTCGAGAACCACCCCTTTACCATCTCGTCGCTCTGCAGCGACGACTTCCCCTCCGACTACGGCGAGCAGTATCGGGACTGCACCCTTGTGTTCAGACCTTATGGCGGATTCACTCGCAAGGTCTTGGATACCGCCATCGAAAAGGGCCCGTTCCACACGTACCGCGCGTTCCTGGACGGCCCATATGGTGGAATGCGACGTGATCTGGCTGCTTTTGACACCTGCATCCTCATTGCGGGAGGCAGTGGTATCACTGCCCTCGTGTCCCAGCTCCTGGATCTTATCAAGCGGATGAGAGACGGCAAGGCAATTACGAAGAAGGTGGTTGTTGTCTGGGCTCTGAAACGACTGGAGGCAATGGACTGGTTCCGCGAGGAGTTGCGTATCTGCCGCGAAGCTGCTCCACCCGACAGCGTCACCTGCAAGTTCTTCGTGACCGCAGCCGTGAGGCAGCGCCCTGGGATCGAGATGACCGCCCCCTTCGGCAACCAGCAGGGTCCCGGCAACCCCAGAGCTCTGAGCCACATGTTCCACGACAAGCTGGATGGCTTCGTGGCGGGAATTGCATCCAAGCGAAACTCGGCTCTCATCCAAGCCGAGGCTCAAGGAGATCCCGATCGCGAACGCGAACTACGCGCTGAGGACGAGGATCGCATCACCGCACTGCCGCAACAAAAGTACCTCCAGCCTCACTTGCCTCCACCACCTTCCGGGCCTCCCCCGTCTTCCGGACCTCCACCAAACCCCCACTTCTCAGCAACCGATGAGTCGCTCCAGAAGCTGGAGGGTCGTGACTATCCTGAAGACAAGAAGATGTCGCTCGAGGATCACCAGAACTCTATCCAGGACCAGGAATTCCACTTCCGGGCCATGCAGAAGGATAACGGACCTTACTTCAACTACGCACCACCTTCGCCGCGAAGGCTACCCCCCGGCCCCAGTCCTACTGCCGAGAATTTCCCTGTCAACCCCCCCGAGCTTGCCCATCTCCGTCCGACCGTTGATACGGATGGTTCGAAGCCACGGCCGACATCAACCTTTGGACCACCTTCAGGATTTGACTTTGGATTCCCCGAGACACCCACAGAGTTTCAGAAGAGCTTGATGCGCTTCGCCTTTCCCGTGCCGCACCAGATTGACGGAGGATGGAGCGTCGAGTACGGGCGGCCAGACCTGGGTTACATGCTCAAGGAGTGGGCGACGGGCGGCCCTGACGGACGGGGTATCCTGGGCCGGCGAACGGCCGTGTTTGTGTGTGGGCCGCCGGCGATGAGAGTCGGCGTTGCCAACACGGTGGCGCGGCTGCAGGCGGAGATTTGGGGAGACGACGAACTAGAGGAGATCTTCTTGCATACGGAGAACTACGCCTTGTAGGAGGCTAAGGAGGTGTTTATGATGACGGGATTGTAATTGTATGGGGTGACGAGAACGAGAGATACCATGAGCGATGTGTTTTGCTTATTACCAACGATACGATATACCTACCTATATACATGGACGGGTTAGCAAGCCCGGGCCATATGACTATGTATACAACCTAATCATCTACTATTTATTTATCCATCATGATACTTGCTGCACCGCCGTGTTCTATGAGAAGTGGGGTCGTTGTCGGCTGGAGGGGTCGACTGGTAACGTGGGGGAGAGGCCAAAGAGGTTCTCCTCGTGATGCCATATTGACTCCACCTTGTTAAGAGCCGCATGCGGGCTGCAACGGAATGCGAGGATGACGCGATGGTGATTGGCAAACTCACACCTGTAGCCAGGGGACGTGCATCACCGAGGTGTGGAGGAGTCAGGACGGGTGAAGCTAGGAGGCACCTTGATGGCCAACCTCACGCGCCCGCGCCGGAGAGACGACCAGAATACTTGAATCTGGCGAGTCCTTAAGCCGCCTGCGAGGATTGTGTTACATCTTACTTCCATTCACTGTTATTCTTTCGACTTTATCAATTCCTTCATACTGCTTCTGCTTTTGCCGTTGTCAGCTACGTCTTCTATATCTCTTTGCCGCTTACACCCTTCCTCCCACCCACTCACATCCCACAATGTCCATCATGGCCGAGATCCCCGAGCGGGATATAGAGAAAATTGCAAAGGGCTGGTCCATCGCCATGAACTACTCAAAGGAGCGTTTAAAGCGCGTCTTTGACTTGGAGTGCGACCAGCTCGAGGACGCTGTCAACGAGGGCCGGGTCGTCCTCGAGACCATCTGCCTGTTCATGCACGCGTGTATCAAGCATGGCCAATACAAGTGAGTGCCTTGGTTGCTTCCGAGACGAGAGCCTGAGGCTGACTGGAACCTCCAAGGTTACCGCTGGAGTTTTGGCGAGTTCTGCATGCTGAGTATGGCATCGTCGTGTACCCGTCGGCATTCACAGAGGACGTCGAGGTCCAAGGACTGGGCACCGACGTTACGTTCACAGAGGCCTACTACGGGCACATCAGTACGTTTTCTACCCTTGAGGCCAACCCCCCTTGACGGAACATGATGCTAACGCATGTGGTCGCAGTGATGTTCCCTACGTGTTGCGGAGGCAAGCATCCCCCGCGATGTCCGTTCGAGTTTCTGCAGGAGCCGCCGCCGGTCTACCAGAAGTAAAATCAGAAGAGGGCTTATGATAATGATTACAAGTATGGAGTGTCAGGGTGGATGCGCAGCATAGGTTCCCACCGAGAGGATACAAGGGCTGGGCCTCGCAATGGTGAAGAACTGGGCTTGAATGTGCAGGATATCGTTTCGTGTGTACATACTTTGATAGAGACGTTACTTTTTTGTCTCCCAAATCAGCAAACAAGAGGCTATTTGACCTTCAACTCACACCTCCTCCCGCTGTCCCACGGCCCCGTCCCGATTAGCCCTCCACACGCCCTCCTCACCCTCGAACTCCTCGCGCTTCCACACCTCGACCGAGGACTTGCACTCCTCCAGCGCCTCCTCGCCCGCCCGCCACGCGGCCTGGCGGTGCGGCGCCGACACGGCGATCAGGATGCTCTCCTCGCCGATGGGCACCGTGCCCAGGCGGTGCACCATGGCGATGCCCTTGAGGCCGTGCTTGGTGCGCAGTGCCTGCGCGATGGCCAGCATGGACCGCAGCGCCCGCGGGTGGTAGGACGTGTACTGGAGCTCTTTGACGGGCTTTCCGTCGAAGGAATCGCGCGTGGTACCTGTGCCGTGCTTCGTCAGCGGAGGATGGTAGACTTGGGTGGTGGAGGCTTGCCTGCGAATATCACGATCGCTCCAGCGCCCGGATCGCGGACTTTGTCCATGGTGTTTTGGACGTTGAGGTGGTCGTGGGTGAGGGCTACATGGCAGCCTTCTGCTGTCGACTCCCACTTGGCTTCTTCCTCCTTGAGGGTTTCCTCGGGTCGAAGACCTTGGATCCAAACGGACGTGGCCATCTTTGGTACGTGTTGTAGTGTTGGTGTGAGATGTGATGTGCTTCCCAAGAGGATGGAAGGGCGCAGTGAATGGGGGGTTCGCTAATGGGTTGGCCTACACCAGTACCGAGGACTGGTAACAAAAGCGGTTCATGACGAGGGCGTCTTTGGACCAAACATCAGCAAATGTTTCTAACTAACTACTGTAAATTTGATGGCTTTCATAAGATTCCGTCTATGGCTTTAATATCTTACAGCACCATGACGCTGGGTTCAAGGTTCACCCACACTGTGTTGGTGACGCATGTGGATGACTAAGCTAAGGATCGCAAGTTGACCCTCCTTCAGCCTTGACAGACATGCCACCTTAGACTCTTCCTTTCTTCCAACTATTTGCAGTCATTCCGAAACACCGCCTACGCAACTAAGCGACGACTCCCTGCTCCCCCCACTCTCCACGATCGTGCGTGTTGACGCCGTTATGCGCGACGAACACCGTGCGCGATCCCCGGATCGCGGGAGGGACTCAGATCGGGGGACCCAAGACCAGGACTTCCAAGAGCGACAGGACGCCTACCGATCGCGGCAGGGTAAAGCCACAGCCCGCGCCTCAGGGGGGGATTGAAACACAATCGCGAAGGACCATCATGGATCATTTGAGCTTGACGGCTGACTTCCCCACGGGACGGCGAGACCAATCTAGGTCTCCGCCCCGACAAGCCTTCCCCGACGACTCAAGGGGTAGAGACTCGCGGTACCGGGACGACGGTATGCGCCACGAGATGGACTACGGCCACTACGACGAGGGATATTCGAAAAGGGGCGGTGCCTCGCGCGGATCGAGATACAATGCCCAGGATGAGCACGACTATGGCGGCATGTACGACGAGGGCTATCAGGGCGTCGCCGATCATGGCCGCGACCGATCTGGAGACGGGAACCACCAGCGCGAACGCTCAAGCTACCGAGATGGCGATGACATAAAGTCGCGATCGCGATCCGGCAGCCGCTACAACCGGAGTCGCTCCCGCAGTCCAACGCGGGAAGCTGGAAAGCCTAGCGATACGGTCATCCTCGAAGGCCTTCCGTCCAGCCTGTCGTCGAGTGAGGTTGGTACCCTGCCGATCTGATCAATTCGTCCAACACCGATGGAGAGGCTTCTGGTCACCGGCCCGGAGCCAGTTGTCCAGCAGCATCTCCTCCCCGCATGGCCGTTGAACCGATCCCGCGGAGCTTGTCCTTGGACCACGACCACGGTCGCCGCGACGTGCTCAATAAACGGCCTGTTTCATGATTCGCAATGACTAATTTAAGGACTTGCAGCTGCGCGAAAGCATCCTGAACAACTCCGTTGCCGCCGAATTACCGTCGATAGACGTTCGTGTAACCTCCTCCAAGGGTCAGACAGCTCCACCAATCTACTTCACACCTAGCACGACATGTCTAACGTATCACAGGACATTGCCGGGCGTTCGTCCAATTTCAAGAAGTCGACCACGCTGTTGCCTTCATGAAAGAGCACTATCCAAAGCTGTATCTTGAGTTGGCGCACTCCACTGATGACATGCCAGACGGCAAATGTGATGCATACATCCACTACGCCCGCAGCCGGGAGAGCCGAGACGACGTGGACCCCCGGGGAGCTGGTGGCAGTAACTGGGTCTGCTTGGCAGTGAGTGTCTCTGTTCATGCAGGTATCACGCTGCTAACGTTTCGTAGTGCGACTTCTCCAACTATGCTACCAGGGCCAGGTGTAAGATTTGCGGTGGCCCTCAGCCTGGTGAGTCTTTGCCCTCGCACCCGACGACTTCCTACCTAGCTAACAAAGCCGTGTCTAAGCCTCGAATTGGCAACAAAGCTTGACAGGCGTAACCGACGCTGCCAATGTGCCGTCCCAGATCCTTGTCGTGTACCCACTGCCTCCGTTTGTCAACGAGGACATGTTTACGAACGACATCAAGCGGCTGGAGCTGGAAAAAGTAGACAATGCAAAGGGCAACTCCAACGGAGCGCCAAAGCTCAAGTCAACAGCACCCACTGGCGACACATCACGATACGGTGCCCGCCCTGGGTCACTGCATCGTGTGTTTCTCATGCGCGACACCAACTCGGATGAATCGTTCAAATACGGCTTCGTTGAGTTTTGGACCATGGACGACGCCGCCGCTGCCGTGGCCAAGTTCCAGAAGTCCCGGTCCTTCACTGTCGCAGGATGCCCGGTCACAGTGTCCACCATCCACATGGGTGTATTTGTACCGGAGGAACGGGAGGTGACACCTGCCCTTGAACACCTGTCGTTCAACCCCCTGTTCAACCCGAGTCTCCGTGTGCGATATCGAGACCTTCATGTGTACCCCAGTCAACAAATCGTGACGACTCACCCGCCCGGCGCGGATGACACAAAGACAGCCGCAGATGAGGCTGCCGACGGTAAAAAGTCGAAGAAGCGGAAGGCTGAAGGAACCACTGCTGGAACCTCGGCTAAGAAACTAGTGCCTATGGCTGGCACAATGGCCATGTGGCAGCGAAAGAGGAGCGAGCTTCGAGGCGATGGCCATGGTCCAAGTGACGATGGGCCACAGAACGGTGGCGGACAGGACCAGGATCGGGCACCTGTGCGGATATCACTTTCAGGAAACATGTCCTCGACGGATGGGTCCAAGCCTCAAGGTCCCATCAAGATATCACTTTCCGGGGCCACGAAACTTGGTGCACCCCAAGACGGCAACGCAAAGAAGTCCGTGACTCCAGAACCAACTGCTGCGTCCGAGCATGAGCCGCAACCGCAAGCCGAGCCGACTAACACGACGGTGTCCTACGTTGACCGAGACCGCTTAATGTGTTTGATTTGCATGCGCAAATACAAGTCGGTAGACGAAGTCAACATCCATGAGAAGTCTCGGAACCACAAGAACGCCACGGAGAACGAAGAGCAGGTCAAGGTGGCCCTACCTCGACTGGCAAGCCGCGACGCGAGGCTCCAGAAGCAGGCACAGGAGAACCCAGATGCCGCACCGTCAGCTTCGCAGTATCGAGACCGAGCCAAGGAACGGCGACAAGTGTACAACCAACCCACCAAGCCCAAGGTCGCGCCCACACAAGGACACCAGAACAAGCCGAAGCAAGCTCCGAAGCAGGAGGCGAGCTCTCAGCCCGCCAAGCCCGCGCAGTCCAAGGGAGCCGGCATGCTGGCTAAGATGGGCTGGTCCGCCGGCGGAGGCCTGGGTGCCAAGGGCGACGGCCGAACTGAGGCCATCGCCACCAATGCCTACCAGGAGGGCGTCGGTCTCGGCGCAGAAGGGAGCAATTTGGGGGATGCGGCGCAGCTGGCGGAGCGCAAGACGAAAAACAGCTACGGCGACTACTTGAACACCGTGCAGGACAAGGCGAGAGAGCGGTACAACAAGATGGGCTAGTTACGCTGCTTCGGTTTTGAGGGAGGAGAGGGACAAGCATCCCAGGGGCGTTTTTGCTGCTTTCTTCTTTCTATGCACTTGTATGTGACTTGCTAGAATGGGGTGGCATTGGTGGAAAAGGGGTTACGTGTCGAGAAGGTCTTTAGCAGGAAACACGACAGACACAAGCCATGCGGTTTAGAACCCGATTCCGGGGCGGACAATTATATTTAAGGCAGCTCATGCATAATACACACTCGGTCAGCTGAGGCCGATGTGGCGAAGATACTATGTCAAACAAGAAGAATTATTTCCAACGAGGGTATCGTATATACATGGGTTTTTCCGTGAGAGGATCCTCATCCCCGTTTGTTGCGTTATATGCACTTGATACATACACGCATCCGCACAGTTGGTGCGGGTAGAACACACATCCACGTCGAAGCTTAACCTCGACCCGCTCACAGCATTACCGCCGCGGCTCCCACAGCCATCATCAATGACACCATCAAGGCGGGGGCCAAGTGGCCGCCCGCGTTGTCGTCTCCGCTACCAGATTGGCCTGCGGAATCGTCAGGAGTGCCCGTTACGGTGACGGTGGGAAGGGAGCCCGTGACGGTGACAGTGGGACGGGAGCCCGACGAGGTAGGGTCAGCCGTGGACTTACTAGCGACGCCGGTGACATTGGGGAAGTCAGTGTCGCCGGCCTTGAGCTCGACAACGTCGCTGTTGTTGGAGTTGGTGTTGGCCTCGGCGATGCCGATCTGCTCGTTGGCCAGGTCGTAGACGACGTAGGCGGAGCGCAGGAAGGTGTCGCCCAGCAGGGCAAAGCTGCTGTCGTCGACGCCGTAGTCGGAGGCGGAGGCGATGCCGAACATGCAGGCGCTGTCCCAGCCATCGAAGGCCTGCTTGAGGGTGGGGTCGCTCATGATCTGGTCCTGGACGGAGGCGAAGGAGTCGATGACCATCTCGTCGATGGGGACGCTGATCGTCTTCCCGGAGAAGGTGAAGTCCAAGCTGATGCCGTCGCCCTTGCTACCGGCGTAGGCGCAGTCGACGAAGGGCACGGAAAGACCGCTGACGGTGCGGACGTCGAAGGCGTTCCAGATGTCCTGGACCTGGGAGTCGGGGAGGAGGCTGATGGTGGAGCCGGAATCGAGGATAGCGTCGGCTTTCAACGAGGAGAGGCTGACTTTCTTGCCGGAGACTTTCAAGGAGTCGAGCTCAACGGTGAAGGAGGTGATGTTGTCGGAGAAGGACTGGAAATCGGGCTTGAGGGGCAGGGTGGTGAGCTTGCCGACGAACTTGGCCTTGTCGATGCCGCCGAAGAGGATGGTGCCGGAACTGGCGCTGAGGTCGTTCTAGAGGGAACCGCGCGTTAGTTGGGCTTCCGGGGAACAAAAAGCAGAATACAGAACAACAGAGCACACGACACAGCTGAGCGTGCGCGCCATACGACCACATACCAGGTACAAGCTGAAGGCAGGGGTCTCGATGTAGCCCTGAGAGACCATGTTATCCAGGACGGTCGGGTACTGAACGTCGGCAGCAACATTGGCGGAAAAGCCCAGGCCCATGATGCCCGTAGGGCGCACCGACTTGGTGGCGAGGCCGAGTTGTTGGTGCTTGATGGACTTGCCATCGATGGTGACGGTGTCGTTGAAGTAGTCGCCACGAATTCGGCGGCTGTCGAGGTAGGTAATGTCGAAACCGCCCTTGTCGACAGTGTCGAAGGTGGAACTATCATCGGGGTTGACTGCGCGACCAAAAGTCAGCATCACGGTCGCCTGGCGTTGTGCGAGCACCTCGTCGCAGTCCTACTCACAAGTGGTCATGCAGTAGCCGTTGGTTTCCTGCAGCGTGATGCTGTTGCACAGATCCGTGTCGACCGAGTTGACCCAGGTGTCACTGCTGCCGGTGTCGAGCAGGAAGCCAATCTTCTGGCCAGGGGTGCCGACTTCGAACTCGGCATAGTAGCCGCCGCCGGTGACGTTGTTGATGGCCTTGAGGTCGAGGGTGTCGCGCTTGGTGATGCTGAGGGCAAGGTCGAGCTTGAACTTGGAGAAGCCGACGGAGATGGTGCCGGCCGAGGCGCAGGTGGCAGCGAGGGAGAGGAGCGGAAAGGAGCGCATGATGGAGGTCGTCGTCGTCGTCGGAGCAGAAGCGAGCGAGAGTGTTGAGGAAGTTTTGGATAGATCGATGTCTCAAATGCCTGCGTTCGCCAAGAATCTACACGGAGGAGGAATACAACAAAATCCAAGGCCCAATAACGTAATAGAGGGACAGGCAAGAAAAGAAAAAGAGAAGCCCGAATCCCACCAACAACAAGACGCAAATTCTACAAGAAAAGGCGTCGCGTTGTAGTGATGATGTTGACGATGTGACGGGGAAAACGGGGAGGTGTGAGAATGGACGACGGGGACGAGACCGGGGGCTGGCAGTGGCAGTGGGCGCCGGATGTTATAGGCTGCGACGAACTAGTGGCGGCCTTGGACGGGCGGTTTGTAGGCACCTGTAGGTACCAGCGCAGACGGCCACCCACCAAAGGGGACCACTAAAAAAAACACCCAAGCGGCCTAAACCTCCCCTAGATCCTCCCCGGGCCAGGTCCCATGCGCCCAGCTCGCAGACCCCGGATCCCTGCGTCTAGCGCTCTGCGCTACCACCGCGACGAGTAGCTTCGCGCTCTGGGCACTGCGGCCAATGGCCTCGCGCGTAGGCGAAACGTCTCGGTCCGCCCTCCCAAGTTCTTGGGCAAATGTGCAACGCATCTGCCCCGAGCCCCTGCAGTCTCAGCGGGTAGGGCTTGTTCACTAGGTACAGCTGCGCCCCCCCTGAAGAGGAATTAGTCATTGTCATTCCGAGTCGAGGGCTTGGCCTTCTTGGCCTTCTTGGCCTTCTTGGCCTTCTTGGCCGTCTTGGCGGCTTCTATTGCCAAACAAAGATACCACTTGGCAGCGGTTTTTCAGGCGGGCCTTTGACAGTATTGCCACGCACCAAGGCGCCGCAACGAGAGCGACAATAGCGAAAACCACCTAGGGGCGGGGGCTTGCATTGGCGTCCTTCCCGGCATCTAAACTTCCGAGACGGACAGCGTGACGGATCGTGGATGGGAAGCCAGCGGGGCGTAAGCACCACCCGCAGCCGCCTGGAGGTGGCAAGGCAATTGGATGCCGACCGAACCGACTTCTCATCGACAGCCTTTCAAGGCGAGCTTTGTCCTGTAAGACGGAGCAGGATGGGGACGTGACATTACAGGGCTGAGATTAAGGCAATCCTTGGTCTTGTCCCTAGTCCTTTAGCCCCGGCCTTGCTGCTACGGTGCTCCCTTGTCAACTTGTGTCGCTTGTGCACTGCGTGAGTGGCCTTCTCGGTGTCGTCCCTTTCCAGCCGTCATGGAAGGATTGCCTGGCCTGCAGCCGGATTGCTGAGCCTCCGTCGGCTCGCCACAAGCTCAGCTCAAATACGCTCCGTCCAGATTCCAGACCAAGATCCACCCAGCCAACTCCGCGAACACTAATAAAAGCCGACTCGGCCGGGCGCTCAATATCTTTAGCAGCCAAGCGCTTGGGCAAACGTCACGGTGGTGATCAGACGATTGACTTTCAGCGCAGCGCTCTCTATCAGACAAACGTGACAAATCTCAGCCACCGATGTGCGGAGCCGCGTGTCCTCGACGAGGCAGACTTTCCGATCCTTCTTGAGGGATTCTGGATCCTGCGGGGCGGCGTGGCTTGGCCTGCCTTCAGCCGTGCTGCGGCCGAGTCGCCGCTTTTGGTGTTTTTGGTGGAGAGTCTCAGTCTGACTGCAGCACGATTGTCTTGGTCTCAGCCACCCGTCGTTTCGCCTGATCTCAACTGCCTTCAACTCTTCTCACAGATATGCACTGATCACAGAACCTGTTCAAATATATGGTTGGTAAATTGTTTAATTGTGGCACATAATGGACCTGTACCTCGACCCTCAGCCCACACGACGTCTGGTCTCCGGACTTGTACTGAAAGAGAGGATCTCGTAGCGTGCTTTTATAGCTGTCGCCTTGACCTGTCCATCATGGCGCAGTCTCGCGGTGAGAACCTAAACCAGCTCAGCCGATCCCGCATTGGTTCCCTTGCGCTTCGGCGTTGGCATTGCTGGATTGGCACACCCTCCAACTACCCGTCTGTGTGCAGACAGACGGGGCCAAAAATGCCACCTGCTACGTGACATCCTTGCAGTAGTTGAACAAAACTACCCTTCCAACCCGACGCCGCGTCCGACACTATACGGTAATTATCAGCTTTTAGGCACACCAATAGTCAAACATGGAATGGAAAGAGATATACCTTCTTATACCTAATCATCCCCCTTAACCTTGACACCTAACCTTAAGTACGCCGAATGCATGACCCGTCCGTCCCTGCTCGTAACATGTGCTTTGCCCATAAACTTCATCGCTCAGTAGAGTATATGTCTTCCAGACTACCCTCGTGCCAGGGTATGCCCACTCTCCATCGAATTAAGCCAACTTCTTCTGCATCAGCTCTGCCAGCTCATCCAGAAGCTCCACCGTCTCCCCTGGGCTCGCGATCCACGCCGTAGTTCCTACGCTCCGCGCCTTGAAGTCGTTGGACCCGGCGCTCAAGAACTGATCGCCCACGTGGAGGGTGTTCTCCCCTTTGATTGCCCCGTTCCCGCTTTTTCTACCGAACCACTGCTGGCAGACCGTCACGCCCCAGCTCTTGTCGCCGATGTCGACGAAGACGTCGCGGCCGCCGTTAAATGCGCAGAACGGCACGGGGCGGTGCTGCGCGGGTTGCGGAGGGGGCTGTGACCGGCTGGCGGGTTGGTCGTGGGCCGAGCCGACGCTGCTTAGCTCTAGGATGCGCTGGACGACGAGCACCGTCTCCTCAAGGCTCTCGCGGGCGATGCGGGCGTCGGATGGCTCTGGGATAATGCCCACTGCGCGATCTTTGCGGAGAATTACGGCAGGGAGGCACAGGGACTCGATGCAATCTTCCAGGGCCGACTGTGCCTGGTCGAGCAGCTTCTTGATGTCAGCACCGGACCACGACGCCATCTCGGGCGTGAGCCAGTCGTCTTGAGGAACGGGTGCCAGTCGGTGAGGTGACGATGCGCAAAACTCGAACAAGTAGTTGGCCTCGCCACCCATGATGATAATGTTCTGCTTCTGCTCGGGGTCTATGTCAGTAGCCGTGGCTATGGCGTCGAGAAGCCCCTTGAGACGCTCATAGTAGCGGTCAGCCGTGGTATAGCCCGCGGCTGTGACAATGCCAATCTTGACATTCTTCCGTAGGAGGTCTATAAGGACAATGAGCATGTAAACCCTTAGAATAATGCTGCAGCACCTACCGAGGAGGGGAGCAATAACGGGACTCGTGGGCAGAAGACTCTCTCCATCGTCGTACAACGTCACGTCTCCATCAAAGGTGGCCAATTGCAGCGATCCGTCGGTGACGGCCCTGATCTGGGCCGAGTTGAGAATTTGTCGAACATCATTGAAGGATGGCGCCACGAATCTCCTCGATGAGATATGTCGCTTTGTGTCTTGATACTCGAAGGCTTCCTTGAGGGGTAGCTCAGTAAAGAAAGGGCCTGCCGTGGGCACCAGCAGCCTCAGGTGAGAGGGGAGCCCGTTTTGGCTGGATTGGCTTTTGACTAAGCAGAACGAAATTAGTCAATTACAATAGCAACAACTTGAAAAAGTACGCACCGTGATCTCTAATCAGGAGCTCGACGTCGAGCATGACTTCGGCGTAGCGGCGGTGAGCCTCTTCGGCCATGACCTTGACGCTCGGCCCATCTCCAAAGACGCCGGTCGGCTGCGAGCAGAGGACGAAAGGCCCGGCCAAAAGACCTTTGACCCATTCTGCATTCAGGTGTCAGCGTATCAAGTCTGTGACGGCGGAAAGGGCAATGTTGAGGGTGACGTGGAATGTAATGTTGAATGTCATATTAATTGTGACTCTGAATGTGGTTAAGGTGGTGCCGATAACATAGTGGAGCAGCACACAGGAAGGGAAGGAGGTCACGTTAAGGGCCACTTGTTGCGATGCTGCTCAGGACAAGGTGGTGGAAAAGAATCATACCGATAAATTGGTCTCGACGGTGCGTCTTGAGGGCATCTAGACGTTATTGTGAGTGAGTTTCTCTGGTAGGGCCGCGAAGCTTGGCACTTGGGTAGGGACAGGTCAGCTTACACTCGACGCGATAGCGGGTCGTCATGGTGGCTTTGGGAGTGCTGTGGGGGGGTCTTCAAGCTTTGGTTCTGCAGTCGACGCAGGAGAAACTATATGAGATGGTTGCAAAGGAGGCCAACCGAAGGAGAGAGAGAGAGAGAGAAAGGAGAAGTGAGAGGAAGCTAAAGACAAGGTTCGGTCGGTGTCGGTGACTCGAGCTGAGGGGAACTTGAATCCCAAGACGTCCGGGTGACGTGCGGGAGGCGCCGTGGGGCGGGGAACGCCGACGAGCTCACAATTGCCCCAAGGAGACGGCGATGCGCGCTGCCATTGGCCGCGGCTCCAACGATACCCCTGGTTGATGGATGCCCTGGATGCACTGGATGCCGTCCTGCATTGGTGGATAGCTTCGTCATAGGCAGACGGTGATGGGTTTATCCACATGAAGCTACGAATATGCTTATTGTTCGGTGAGTCGAGAGTGACTTGTACTGTGAAGTGACGAGAAGACTCTTGCCTTGGAGTTGCAAAATGAGGCTGGTCATGGTGCGAGTGTCTTGGTTTGGCCTGGATATCCATATCCAGCACCATCTGCATTGCCGGTTATCTAGGTACCGGTGGAGATGGACAAGAGAGACCGCCATGTGTCTGTCCCGACGTATAAAGGGAGCATCATCCGACCTGATGCTCAACAGCTTCCTACATTCACGATAAAGATAAATACCCAGAATTTCTCACCAAACATGCAACAAAGAAGACGGGTTTGCCGCTATACCCTTTATTGTCGTTGCCGGCTGCCAGTCGCCAGACCGCAAGTTGTGCCAGGGTGGTTCCCAATATTACCCACTGCCAGCAAGACAGCCCAACCCGACGTTGAACCAACCGACCTATTCGGCATGCGGTACCAACCCATCGGGGATCTGGTGGCTGTGTAACACGGACGGCAATTGTGGCTTGACTTCAAAACTGTTTGATCCAAGCCCTAGCTTAGTTGAGAAGGAGGAGGAATTCTCTCAGCTACCGCTCCTCTCGCGTCGTGGTCTTCCAATCTCAATAATCACAGACTAACAAACGCGATTCGTGCAATCACCCTGAGACGGCCTTTGGCGTTGTGTAATGACCTCCTTGTGTCACGAGTGTCCTCAACAATTCATGCACGCACCGCTCAGTAACAAAAAGAATATAAAACAGCACGGCACATGGCATGAATTGATACATCGCTCGACGATGCCCCAGCCCTTTTACCAACCATCGCATGTTATGCATAGCGATGTGTTGTTCCTGTCGTGTTACCGGGAATGTTTGGTAAAGCAACCCAAACTGCATCCTACAAGGGAAAATATTCCGCCGGGCCCGAACCCACTTTCTGACGCGCTGCGACGAGAGCTCGCTGGTGCTGGACAGCGAAGCCCAACCGTCACCTTGGCTTCCCTTCCTCTCTATCCTAATCGCCCGACCCGTCAAATTGAAGATCCCGTTAGGTTCGGTCTACGGCGATGTTCTGAGCTGTCACCTTTATCCGCTCCGACTCGGCACCCCAGTTTCTACGACAACAACCCCGAAAAGCGGAGGGACTCTCGCTGCAAGGTCGGTCTGGAGGACAACTGAATATCGGCTTTTGTGGTGCCGGACCGCAAACTGTCGCTACAATGGCACCCATGCTGTCGCCCAGGCAAGCGGAAGAGCTGTGCGTACAGGATCCCGTGGTGGACTGGTTTTTCGCATGCTCTGGACGGAGGTTAACATGGTGCCCGCAGTCATAAGTCCATCATCGCATACCTTTCCGCCAACAACCTCCCAAATGCCGCCACCGCACTCCGGACAGAGATCAACCTCGATGAGGAGGCGTTCGATGCCGCCACGGCAAAGAAGTACGAGACACTGCTAGAGAAGAAATGGACGAGCATTGTGCGGTTACAGAAAAAGGCACGTTTGCATTCGCCTTTGCGCGACAGCTTCGCTTTGCTGTTCAGCTTGCCCCGCTCCCGCTCCCGCAACTGCACACCGACATCTAACAGACCCCACAGATCATGGATCTCGAGAGCCGGAATGAGTCCTTGCAGACCGAACTCGACAATGCGACGCCCAGCTCCCTTTCAAAACGAAACGACCCCGCATCCTGGCTACCCAAAGCCCCTCCTCGTCATACCTTGGAATCACACCGAGAGACCATAAACTGCGTCGCATTCCATCCAATATTCTCCTCCATCGCCTCTGGGTCTGACGACTACACCATCAAAATCTGGGACTGGGAACTGGGAGAGCTAGAAAAGACAATCAAGGGCCATACCAGGCCAGTGCTGGACGTCGACTATGGTGGTCCCCGAGGCGGTTATCTGCTGGCATCCTGCAGCTCAGATCTGACTATCAAGCTGTGGGATCCAGCCGACGACTACAAGAATATCCGGACTCTACCAGGCCACGACCATAGCGTCAGCGCTATTCGCTTTATCCCTTCGGGTGCTGCGGGCGCACCGTCATCCGGAACCTTGCTCGTCAGCGCGAGTCGAGACAGGTCTCTCAGGATATGGGATGTCACCACTGGATATTGTATGAGGACAATCACCGGACATTCTGGCTGGGTGCGTGATGTTTGCCCCTCCCCCGATGGACGATTCCTTGTCTCCACCGGCGATGACATGTCTGTTCGACTATGGGATATCTCAGCATCGGAACCCGAGGTCAAGCAGATCATGTTTGGTCACGAACACTTCAACGAATGCTGCGCAATTGCTCCGGCTACCTCTTACAAATACTTGGCTCCGCTGGCCGGATTGAAGAAGCCTCCACCCGCGAGCAGCACGGCAGAGTTCATGGCTACTGGATCCCGAGATAAGACGATACGACTTTGGGACGCTCGCGGTACCTGCCTCGTGACCCTGATCGGTCACGACAACTGGGTTCGGGCTATTCTTTTTCATCCCAGTGGCAAATACCTCATTTCGGCGTCGGACGATAAGACGCTGAGGTGCTGGGACCTCAGCCAAGGCGGCAAGTGTGTCAAGGTGCTTGCGGACGTCCACGAGCGATTCATCACCTGCTTGAGGTGGGCTCCTGGAATCGTCAAGGATAACGGACCTATCGATACGGAGAATGGCGAAGTCGGAACCCCGAAGCGAAATGGTGCCGAGAGGCCTGCGCCCGACGTGCAGATTCGCTGCATCATCGCGACGGGAGGTGTCGACCAGAAGCTGAGAATCTTCGCCAACTGAGGCTGAGGGGATGCTTCAGAGAAGAAAGCAGGAAATACCGAAAACGGTGCAGCAGATGCGCTAGCAGACGAACAAAATGACGGAGGTGTAAGGAGGAGGAGCATACGCATCGGTCGGCACATGCCGCCACCCTCTGGCCCGGCGCAAAACGGCATGTCGAAGCAAACGTTCCGACACTCTCCCCGGAAGAGTAGATACTTGTCGGACCCGGCGAGAGACGATGATGGCAAAAGGTCGCGTCGCGGTCTAGATACCGCCGTCGGAACGAGGTGCCTGAGCTGCGCTCCTTCAACCTCTCGAATGGAGGGTTCATTGCCTTTAGCGTTGCAATAGACCTGGGAGGTGATGATGATTACTCTTTACCTGTTACCGGAGCGTGGGGAGAAACTGAATAGAATGAGTCCATGTCATGTACTGCGCCTCCGTTGTGAAGGAGCTCTGAAGATTGGAACCCCAACGATCGATCACCTGTGGATGAATATCGTCATGAGCACTGAACATCAATATCTGAAGATTGTTTACGAAGCTTACTTGCTCATGGTAGGATTTTACTGGACTTAGTGCTATGTTGATGCAGAATGTCCTTTTGTCCCTAGCCGTTGAATCCCTATCTCATGTCTCTCCGGTCATGTCTTCGAATGATCCGACTCATGGATGGCGCGGTGCTCTATCCGCAGTCGGCCCAAAAAGAATTAGAATGATACAAGGCGATATAGGCCGACACCTTCTCTGGTATCAAACACTGACTCAATGGCAACCTTGGAAGCAATTGAGATTAGGCTCGCTCTATCAACAGAAGCACCTCTCCAACCAGGAGTTGCCTTCTCGTACCTAATCCACTGACCCTCTCGGCCATTACCACAACCCACATTCCTCCGGACAACTTGACTTTGTCATCATTTTCCCTAACATGAAGCTAGATACTTTGTTCACTTTGTCCATGGTGTGAATGACATATAATACCGAGGTTCGCCCTCACCAACGCTTGTCGTCAATTGCCAACCACCCTCTCTGACCGATGCATCAACCATCTCACGATGACTTTTTCTGGATGTGGCTGGCGCCAGCCTCTTGGCAACATGTTGCAGGTTCAGGTCTTGGCTCGTGAAGATGCTTACTGGTCAGCAATGGAGGTACAGACGAGCCAATGTTGCCAGATTGTGGTCACGAGATGGAGAGCCTCCCTTCGCAAAGATGTTGCTGCCCGACAACACTTCTCATCTACCAGCCTAGGTTCACAAGACTGACACCCTTGGAAATAGCCAATTAGTAGTCAACCACCACGGCATGTTCCTTACTCATAGACCAGTGGCTTCAGTCATGTCTAAACACGCACTCCTGCTCGTTTGGGCCGCAGCTTTCGTTTGCTTCAACGCCGACGACCTGTCCGATACCCCAATCATCTACCCACGAATATTTGTCCTCTTCTCATCCTGTTCGGCGAGTCCATGGTTCGCCAATACTTGAACAAGGGTACCGGATTTCTATACTTTCTTTTTATCTTCGCGATGGCTTCAATTGGCATCATCACCGCCATTGTCGCCGTCATTCGCGTCTGCGACCACCCCTCTCTTCGCGCCTTTATCAGCAGGTCCCAATAAGTTGGCGGCGTCATTGAAGATGAGCTGTACACATCAACGAGCCGCGATGTTTGCGAGCTCTTCAATAAAGGTGGTATCACGCGAGTTCTCGGCCCGGCCAAGTATTCTTTGAGTTCACCTACATTCCACCCATCGCCGACACAGCAATGCCGCGTTCTATATGCAGCGCAGACCGGGCTGAGTTGTTCCTAATTAGAAACTACTTTGAGACATGCAAGGATCTATATGCGTCCGGGTGGGCCAAAGTGCCAGCCTCGAAATTGACGGGCGAGGGCGAGCAGAACGCCTCGGATGCAAGGACGTCAGCGGCCAGGGACTATATACCAGTCATGTTCATCGTTGGCACCGTCGTAATGTGTGCCGGCATATGGAGTTGCGCAGCTCTCATCGGTCAGACCACACACGAAGTTCAATACAAATGTCGAGCTCCCTCTTCCACACCTGAAAGTCGCCTGCTCTGGCTGCAGCCTGGTCGACGAATCATCGGGGACCAGAATTTTGACTCATTCGCATATTTAGACAACAAAAATGGCCCTCTGCTTTGCCGAAAGTCTTCAAAAAAAGACTTTGGCAGGAAACTTCAAGCAAATCCATTCCTCGCAGTCCCAGCGGTGCTGGTAGGTTACATTACACAATTTATTAGCTTGCGTGGTATGAAGGCTTGGGTCTCCACTGTGCAACTTGGAATCACCATTATCATGAGTGCGTTTCAAGAGTTCCTCCGTATGCAGTGCCTTGTGAGTAAAGGCAACAAGCTTGGGGAAATGCCCGATTTGGTCGTAGGACATGAGCTTGAGTGGCTCGCATTTGGGATGGTCAAGCAAGATTTGCAGAATGGCTCATTCTGGTGCATCACCGGTCAGCACGAGGATGCCACTGAGACCGACGGGCAGAACAACGGTTCGACAAACGGATCTCCATCCTCACAATCTCCATCCAAACTGGGAAACGCGCTCAACTTGAACGCCGTGGCAAACCATTGACACAATCCTCAGTCATCTGCCTTGTCCGGGGAGCGCCAGAGGGGTTAAGTTGACTTATTATCGATCCGGGCACGCCTTTCTTATTAAACAGGTCACAACTCCTTCGACAACATTGAAAACTCCGGATATCAGAAGTGGGAAGATGATCAGATCAGAGGCTATCCTGGGATTGTGGATGTGGTCCTTGGTTTCCGACGAGCGCCATGCAATTAAAGACGAATATGGCAACAAATCTCCCTGGCTGAGCAAGTCAAGACGGCAAAAGTTACTTCGGCCGGCACCGACGACCCGAATTGGTGTAAAGAAACGAATCGACCGGGAGAGCTGAGCCTCTAGCTTGGCACCGACATGGTGACGCTCTCTGGGGCTACAATCATCATTGACAAGCATGAAGGTCACGGCCTCCTAGATTTATGGGAAAGTGCAGGCACTAGAGGCGACTGGGAAAGGGTCTCAGAAAAGTTGCAGTCAGACCCAACAAAACTTCCCTGTTCACCAAGCGAGACACGGCGATTCTGTGGGTGGAATGTGGTCCACGGATCAATAAGCCATCGGGCTCGGTGTCGTCCACCCAGGACGCTGCCCAGAAAACCACACATCAACTTCAGTATTCGTTGACGGATAGGTCACTACTTGGAATATGTGCCCGGGAGCTCTTTGTCGCACTCATAATGTCACTAACTCTTATTGGTGCCGTTGGTTTTGTGGAGGCTGGTGGGCACGCACGATTGGACAACCCAACGGTTAACGCTGTCGTAACAGCCTTCGTAAAGAGGGGATTGGGATCGTATTCTGATTCGATACCAATCATTCCTCCTTCATTTGTGGACTGACCTCGCCCTGATCCTGGGTGCATGCTATCAGCCCTCTCAGAGCAGCTGGCATGGGTCGCCGATAAGCAGAATGGTGATGAGCGGAAACAAGTTGTACGTGTGCTTCTAGAGATGAATACAAACACCAGCTGCCAGGATGAAGAAGAGAGAACCGCTACTTCTCACTACGCAGAACTTGGCTACGAGGTATACCTGGAACGCTTCATTGGTCTCAGAGCCTTTTTGAACTTGCCAGGCAAAAATCAGAAAACTCCATCCAAATGGTGCTCGAGGCTGGCAAAAGGAGGGTTGGAGTAAACTCAAGCACATCGAAATATATTTCGGGTCCTAGAGCCGAGTTCCCCTTTTGAGATCACAAATGCCGACTGTCGGGTGTCACACATCTGGGACAGAGCACCATATATGAAGTATGGTGGTCGATAGAGGTCACTGTTACAAAACTCCGAAGGAAAGCCGCGATAGCCTCCTGGGACGAGTACGAGCTGCTCGGGAACAAGCTCGTTATTTCCACCAATTAACAGGAGAGCTCTTTGCGGACTAACGGACGTCTCGGCATTGATGCGTTGTCTCAAAACTGGGAAAGCTTCTCGTGACGTCATACGGTGATGTAGTCAATGCGCGTAGGATTAATCGACGCGCGACTAATCTTGCGGTGTGCGAAGACGTTAACTCTTGATGCCACCTTGATGCACGATGACAACTTGTAGCTCCCGTATATAGATACCTTGCATGCCCTTCCTCTCATCCATTGTCGCCAAGTCTTTTGATCGTCGGTATCAGACATTTGTCTCAGGTTAAAAAACAAACACTGCCCACGATGAACTACTCCAATATGATTGAGGAGAAAAACCTCAAGGTATAATTGTTCCTTGTCATCATTCCCAATTTGGTCCCCTGCTAAGGTCCGAGGTAGAAAACCTTCATTATAGCTACATTATGCTCTACCCTTGTCGGCACATTCACCTCGTCGATGGGTCTATGGGATCGGGTCAAGGACAAACGAAAGCAGCAACGCCGCGACACGACACAAGATGATGATATCAAGAAGCTCAAGGATTACGTCGAACGATCGGAAAGGCGGGACAAGGAAAGAGGCCGGGCGATAGAAGGGAGCAGAGACAGAGATAGCGACAGAGACACGGACGAGGTCGGCGCGTCCTTCCAGAGATCCGGGGCTCTCATCAGTCGGGAGTTCGAAGACGGATATGAACGACTCGGTCGGGACTTCGCCATTGGAGATGTTGTTACCGAGAACAGACTCCAAGCACAGGTCATCGCCCTGCAGCAGACCGTCATCAACGTCCTGCAAGATGCCCTTTATCACGGCCGTCCGCTCGATCGCGCCGACATGGCAAAGCTCGTCGCTGCCTCCGACGCCGCGCGCGACGGTTCTCTCGGTGCTCTCCGCCAGCAGCGACAGCGTCTGCTTATGGCCACGGAGGAGACACAATATCCACCGCAGTCGCAACTGGCTCTCGGTCCTCCCACGCGCGCCTCTACCATCGTCTCATCGCAATCGCAACCGCAACTGGCACTCGGCCCTCCCAAGCGCGCCTCTACCACCGTCTCATCGCAATCACAACTGGCACTCGGCCCCCCCAAGCGCGCCTCTACCATCGTCAAAGCCGATCCTCTCTTCTGTCGGTATAGCCTTGACCTACAGTACGTCCCAAACAGACCGCTAGCCGCCAGTTTCGCTCCCGGGGGCGAATGCCAATGTCCAGCCTGCGGGATGCAACTAGCTGTCGAATCGGACGACTGTTGGGCGATTGGGAAGCGCGCCTCGCGGTGGACGACGGTGGAAGGATACAAGAGAGAAATAGAGGAAGATGTCGAGTTCCTTGTCGACCAGCGCTTTGTCGTGAAGTGCCACACCTCTGATGGGGAATATGCATGTGTTCTCTGTAGCAGATATCGCGATGGAGACGTTATCTGCGCAACTGCGGATGCATTAGTTAACCATGTGGGCCGAGCACATGATGTTACCGAGTTAGAAAGAGAGCCTGACTTTCAGATGAGGTCTAGGGAATTAGAAAAAAGCTTTTAAAGGTCAGCAAATTCAAACATATAGTATTATGCCAAGCGGGAACCAAGACTTGGCTGCGTTGGCAGTTGGATAATTGTGCGCCATCTCCTGGCGAATCTTTAGACTGCTTGGCCTGCCAAGCAGTTGACAAAATACTTGCAAGGTTGCTTTGGTGATGTTCAGCTCAATAACTTAGAGATTGGCTGTACTCAGGACGTATTATATCTAAGGGTAGGATGTGGGACAAAGCTCCTAATTTCAACCTAATTGGGGAAACCAAGAGAGGCCTTAAGCAATCGATATACATCAATTTGATAGAAAGAAACAGGGTCATCGGAAAGAACGTCGTTCCTTTCTGTAGGGATGAGGATGATCATGACGACGGTGTCCCTGAAGATCCTGAAGATCTTGATGACCCCGAAAAGTGATGTCGATCCCAAATGTGACAGGTCAGTCACTCTTACCACAGCTTAATAAGTTGGAATCCAAACCTTGGCCTTCTAGGCCATGCAACCTGACATACCTTGAGAAACAAACCAGGTCTTCCTCAGAATAGGTTTCTAAAGAGAGACTTGTAATTAGGTAACTTCATCCTCACAGGTGCTTCAAGCTGTGAAAGGTGGATGAGTCAAATTCAGACCTACCAGCCCTCATCTTGACAGCAAATTCGTCACATTATTCGATATAGGAGAGTGTAGGTTCACGTTGATGCTTGAACAGAAAGCTCGCGCGCAATTCTCTATCGAGATAGCCACGGTTAAGGGCCACCAGACAGTACTTTGTGGACAATACGTAACAATAAGTGGTAGATGTACGCAGGAGTGGCATTGGCCGATAGAGACATTTCGGACTTCGTATCCTTAGAAACGATTATTGGCCTAAGGCTCTGTGTTGTTGTATCTTGCGCGATTGGAGGATGCAAGGTGTTTCCGTGACTGTTTGAGTTCTGAGGTGGGCCTACACTTTAAAATGCTATTGCATTACTAGCTAGGGAAAAATTGAACGCGTAGTACGGCTGTGACATATATGCGACATATGTATAAGCTCTTTGACGTTCAGCTTTAGCCAGTGTGGCTCATCTAAGTCATAGCCATGATCAGTGTTCGTACTTGAGGATATGGTATGTATAGTTATGAGATGTGAAGTAGGAGTCCGATATAGGTTCATGTACTTTGAACTGAGAGTAAGAGCTGCGAGTGAAGGAAAGGGAAACCCACCAAACTCAACGTGATTAGATTACGATTTAGATAAACGTTTTTGTCCCCACCTCTCCGACAAAGGGATTCAGGGTCAGTACATTCAAAGGCGTTGTATCATTGCCAGGGAGAAACAAGAGTCGGCTGAGCTGGCAGTTGTATGCGGTGGGCATAGGAGTCGTACTTAACGGCGTAAGGGAGACATGCCCGGCATTGCTGCTGCAACGGCAGACGAGGGCTGAATATATTGAACACAAAATACCTCAGCCAAAAACGTCCTAACTCTGTCTAGTTCAGATGGACATGGCGAGCTAAACTAGTTTCCTGTTAAATATTCGCAACCCTTAATGTCCTATAGGGCTTGGCGAAACCTGCAACTGTCAGGTGTAGTAGAACTTTGATATGAGCTCTTGGAAAGACCGTCGCCGCAGGCATGACATGTATTTGTGAAGTACTAAAAGAGTAGGCATAGGTAATTCCTATTGATGCTACTCTTTCCGTTTCGTTGTATAGCACGTCTCATCCGTTTCGGTTCCTCTTTTGCGTTTCCGGCCATCTTGATTGCTTTTGGGGCGAACGGGGATTTCATGGCATGACCCCTTACTTGTTTGAAATTGATCTTTAAAGTCCGTAGCACCACAATCCTTCACAGGTCTGGATATTAGCACGCCACGTATTCGGTCCTTGAAGCTGGAATATGGCGCAAACGGAATCTTTCTGTGTTGGATGTCGACCCGAACCGCACCCTCGCAGTCCGGCTGCGCAAACTTCCGAAGAAAGAGGGCTAGAATTTCGGCTTCATATAGGTGGATAGCATCTCGATCAGAGTCACAAGTCACGAGAAGTCGGGGCTTCATAAATTAGCTCCTGCCCTCTCAAAACCGCCTCAGATAAACAGGAACAAACCGTGTAAGAGGATCTTTTCAGATAGCGCTCCTGCGCCTGCGCAATGGATATTAAGGTGGATACCATATATGGGTCTTCAGACCAATCCGTGGGCGTAATTGCTGCTAATTGGCAACGGAACCTGGTTTGGCCAGCGGCATTGCCGTGACCGTCTAGGCGCCGAAAAGCCTCCAATATCTTGCGGCGGCCCCTGCGAATGTCTGCGTGGTCAATATAAGCTATTTGAGGAAGGCTGCTGGGGTCGTGACAGCCAGGCTCACAAGGCCTGGAGAATAGCAGACACTTGATATTATGTGCGCGTCGTCCAGCATAGTAGAAGTTGAGAGTATCGCTGAGGGGGCTGGGTTAGCCATGATGGAAAGGTTTGGATAATCCATAAGAAACACTACCTGCTCGCCGTGAAAGCACTTTCGGGATTCTGTAACAAGGTGGCTGAGGCGTGCCCCTTCAATGGCGAATGGGTACTCCTGGCGAGTTGTCGGACTTCAATTGGCTCCGTCGAATCAACACGATGGGGGACCGCTCAAATTATATTACCCATGTCACATCTAAGTCGTCCTTCAACAGTCGCTTCGCTGCCGAGCAAGGAAAGCCGTTCGTTGAGCTTTCCGATGTTGCGGCAAGCGACTGGGGTCGTGACCATCTTCTAGCCTGCCGCGTCATATGTCGACCCAGATATGAAACGCTTCCAATTCTATCAGGATATGCATTACCGTCAAATCAACAGTATCCAAATGAGATAAAGAGTTTCATAGATGGCCCAGATGATGGAGATGCATGCTGTAGTGAGCACTGACTTATCCGGAAATATGGCGTCTCACTTGGCCAGATATTTTCAGTCATGTCCCGCTTCCAGGATCCCAACGCTCGTCCTAGAAAGGACAGTTTCGAAGGTGTTGAAAATGAGGACAATGAGGATAAAAGTGAGAAGAGATACAAGCGCCCTAGACGAAGCACTCTCCAGGGAGATTATGTGAACTCCAGCATGATACAAGTCGGTTCAAGCAGCCCTGCGGCCGAGGATGGTTCTCAGGGAGCGTCTTCTGTAGAGTTTGTCGACCTGGCTTCGCAGACACGACTTGCACCGCCCGAGGACGAGACTTTGCGCCTTGCTGTCTGCGTTATTCAGCACATCCTATACTATGCGCCACCTCAGGACTCTGACACATTGTCCATCGTGGTCGAATTCCGCGACGTCAAGCAAAGACTCGAAGCATGGACACCAGGCCAGGCCCGCAGAGTTACAGCAGTTGATTATGGGAGCCTCTATCTTCGACAAGAGGGTAGTGCAATCCCTCAGATGTTAAAGAGCCGCGTGGCAACACTGGAAGCCAAAAAGATATTTCAGTGCATTGAGGAAGGTCGACCAGTCATTTCCGACAGCTGCTTGGCTCAGATGACCTGCGAAGCGCTGGTAGCTAGATTAACTGATTACGTAGAAGGGTCAGATGAGAAGTAAAGTATGCCCTCCCTTACGAAGCGTCTTTGTTAACTAGGGCCCAGCGTAATTGTCATCCACGCTACACAGCACTACATGTGCTTCCTTCAATTCGTGATCAGCGACCAGTATCTCGACGACCTTGAATCACCTAAGCCTACTTCATTTATGTATGTCTACGTGACACAGGTGTTCGATCTCTGCACAAGTCGTGGGAAGGGGAATGTCGTCGCGAACCTTTGTGGTATGATGGGTTGGGCGCATGAATCCTAGAGCACGCATACATACATAAATTTGTTCTGTACTACAATCTTCCCATCAGCACGTAGGAGCGGACCTGAGATGAGGGATGTAGTCTCATTCTCCTTGCCGGTTTATTTCTACGTTTATGTTTTGATTATGTTTGCCTTTCGCTTGGACTACCCACGATGAATCGGAAAGAAGTGGAAGAACGGACCCTCTCTGAATTTCAATTTTTTGTATTGATAGTTGATTGGGGATGCAAGGAATTTACATTTGACTGTCATATTCCTATAGGAGGATGCCACTGTTTTCCTCCCGGTGGCTACCGTCGTCCTGAGACTGAGCAGTAGCAAACATCTCCCGCACTTCGTTGGAGTACTCCTCCTGCTCTTCGATTTTGGAAGAGATGAAATCCGGGCTGCTTTGATCCCACAAACGCATGAAGACGTGGTTAAACTCCTCCCGCGAGGCGCTGGTGAGCTTCGCGAACTTTGGGAGGATGTGATCCACGTATAGGCTAACCAAGATGCCAGGCCAGTCCATTGCCTGAGCATACCAGAAACCTCCAGTCGTCCAAGAAGTACGGATGATTTCGGTCAGCGTGTTAGCATCGTAGCCAGCCAGTTCCTCTTCTTCGAATATTTCCATGAACTCCTTGTGCAGCGTGGTGTACTTGTCCAGGTGAACTTGGAAAATGAGCTGCTCCAGGCTGCGGCCGGAGAGCCAATCCGGCGGGCTCAGCATCTGGATGGGCCGAGCACATGCCCACTGGAGGTCGATTATGCTTGTGATGTGCCCGTCATCGTCCACGAAGATGTTGCCAGGCTGAAGATCAGTCAAGGAGAGAGCAAAGGGCCCTTGGCGAAACTTGCGATCGGTAAACTTGGGGAGAAGGGCTCGCATGGCCGTCAGCGCAGCTAGCTGTGCTTCGCCGTCGACTTCGTCGTGAACGGAGTTTGGTTGATGGCGAATGCGGTTATCCTGGCAAGCGATGAGGTCTAGGAGATAAGGCTCTACCGTGGTGTATGTGAGGTCCCGTGGGATGTTGGTCGGGATCTCGTGGTTCTCCAATTGATGGATGAGAGATGTGAGGGGGCGGTTCGTCAGAGTGAGGGCACCGTCATTGTCCATTGTCCACGAGCCAATGCGGGGAAGTGGAAGCTTGGCAAGGCCGAGCATGATCTTGGATAGATCGCGGAAGAGGTTGGCCCTTCGAACCGGGTCAGATCGGTGGTCCTCCCAAGTCTCGGAGAGGATCTGGCCTCTGTCTACGCGTTCAACGAGCAGGTACCCAAGATCAGGGAGGGCCTCGCGATGGTGTGGAACGTATGAGGATGGCGGGCCCCCCAAAAACAGTGACAGAGCATAGCGGAAGCCCCATACAAGACGGCGAAAGAAGGATTCATTCTGGATTGATGTGAACTGCACGGCGGATCAGTAATTGACGTTGTCAAGTCGGGGATTGGGGGCGTGATACCGATTGCACTCCTGGGAAGCCAAACCCAAGCAGGCGGGGAACAGGAACCGCAGGACAGTTCTTCTGCAGCCAGAGGTATGTCGCAGCCTCGCATCGCAGCTTCTCGTCGAGGTTTCCCGGATTAAAGTCTTCCCCGACCTTGTAGGGCAGGGGAAATCGGATGAGGGCTTGCCGAGGGAGCTTCATATGCTTGTTCTCGGCAATGTGGATGGGGATGCAGGCGTTGAAGCCTCCGTGGATCCATTCTTCAGTCTCACCCAGCGTGAAGTCGGACTGCGAGATGTTGAGATGCCGCGAGACAATCCCCCCAATCTCAGGGCGGCTCTCATCAAGACGGAACCAAAAGTCGACCTGCTTCTCAGGGTACGACAGCTCACGAAGGATGTCGTCGTCTTCGGCCAAAGCGTCCTCCAGGGAGATGGCTCCCTTGAGCAGCGGCAGAGTCGTCTCCTCCATTGAAGCAAGCGCGCCGGGCCGTCGGGATGGCGGGGGACAGTAGTAAGCACCGGTTTGTGACGTCACAGCGGCTGGGTCTGGGCCGAATGAAGGATTGTTCGCGTCCCAGGATATTGCGTGAGGTGGTCAAATTGGTTCTGAGGAAGATAGGCACATCTTTAAGTTACTACTAAAATTAAGGGGGTTGGTAGGCAGATCGGCTGTTGAAACACCCGGCAGTCTCCGATCCTTGAATTAGCCGACCACCTGATTGATGTGAGGAGGCCCCACACCACGGACACCGCGCCAACGGAAGCTGCGGAACCATCGTCACTCCCGGAGTCCCGAAGCACTCCCGATGTGGGACTCGGGGGGAGGAGGAGGAATGCGGAATATAATTACTATGTATATCCTAGCTGCAGCCGCCTGCAGCCAGTTTTCGACTGATGTTTTGCTTTTGACCCGAGGTTCTGCTCAGACTGGCCTGATGGCGTCGTCTCAACTCTCAAGCTAAACGCCCACCTACGATGAGCTGAGATTTCTCTTTCATAATTGTTCTCATTCGCTTGCCTTCTCGAAATGCGACTACCAGTGAAGCGAGACACACCTAATGGTGTGGGGGAGTAGTACAAGAAGAAGAGTCTGATAAGACAGCAAAGAAACGGTGACCACGGAGTATATACGCAAATCCCACAAGAGCCCGGCTCAGAGGTGCTGCATTAGTTGTTGAGAGGACTTGCCCTTTGTCTATAGTCTTCTACTCATTGTTCTTGCTTTGCAAATCTTCAACAAGAAAAAACGTCCCTCCACTTGAGTGAATCGAAACGTCCCTTTCAGCACATACGATCACATACACCAGAACTTCGGCTCCTGTCAGATTCTTGCCTTCGCTCAAAGATGCCCATTTTCTGTGACCGACCTCGGTCGTGGCTTTTGGAGGCTCGTGAGCGCGGCAGCCAGCCAATGAAGAGCCGAGAAAAAAAATCCATTAACAACAGTCTCACTGATAAAGAGGTGCGCACGGGTCAAACATGTAGTAAAATGAATAGGGAAATAAAGGTAATTAATTCATAGGTATGGAAATTAGACATATTATTTACTTCATTTCTCTACGCCTGATACAAGACTGAGACGCTCGTTGAAAAGCACAAAGAAGGTAGGCTGTGCGGAGGCAGTGAAGACCGACCCATTTTATCACCTGATTTTCCTTAAACATGGTGGGTCACCTTCGGAGCCAAGGCGACTCAAGACAAGTCATTCAATGTAGTTTTGACGACTTTAGATTTTAAACGAACTCAAGACCTTCCTCCACTGCTGTCCTTCCAAAATAGAGACCTTCCTTCCGTCGCCCCGGATACGCCCGATTCCCATTCCCCCGTGTTCTGCTTCAAACTTGGAGTGCCATAGACTTCGTCTAGACCACCGACGCGAACCATCTTGTGACGCTTTTTCTCAGCATATGGGGAAACTTTCACAGTCCTCGGGATCAAACTCGGTGATACAAAGAGTATGGTCACCGTTTATCTTTTTACCTCTATTTCTCATACTTGCTTTAGGTTCAAGCACGCTATGCAGCTCTTGTAACCTTTCTGGTGTCTATGCATGCCCAAGATATTCCCTACCTATATCCCAGCCTACGAAGTCATTATCGACACCAACTTCAACTAAGACCATTACAAGAAGTAAGGTAAATTTGGAACAGTCCACACGTTCACGGGCCATTCTCGTAGAGCCTCTGGGGTATCAGTATGCGAGCTGAGGGTTGCCGAAATCACTAACACAAACAACCACAATTACAACGTCAATCCGTGACAGAATAATCTTCATCACTCCAACCAACTATTAATTGACGGCTTCAAGAACTTGATACCACTCACTCACTCAACTGGTAGTAGCAAGGAAGTCAGAAAGGGTAAGAGATGAAGTCACACTCTCGTTTCAGAGATCCAGTTCTGGTAATCCACGTAACAATTCTCAACTCTTGAACATATCACTAGCAGCCTGTAACACATATCCTTTGCATACCAAAGTCCTTTATTCTTCCTAACTCACCACATTTTTGAACACTCCCGATGCTACGAATGCCCCGAGAAGTGTTGAAGGCTGATCAACCGTCGACTAAACCATGTGGGCAGAACTGGATGTGAGATTGCTCCACTGGAGCCGGTTGCTCTTCGTGTACTGGGACAGATGTAAAGGGACATATTGAAAGCGGGTTTGAGTTTCAAGCAAGTAACAACATCTAAACAAGTGCTATGCACTTCGGATAGTGACAAACTTGCAACGTTTATCTTGTCTGTCTCTGGGCCAAGCTTAGTTCAGAGACCTCAAGCAAAATAAAGCATAGTGAGCGAGGAGGGTGTGTAAAGAGTGATCGGCAGTAATCTCGTTTTCAAGAGATTGGCAAAAAAGCGTTTGACGGAGAAAGATACCTGTCATGGACAACATCTGAGTGAACAGTGTTGCCTTTGTTCAGTGAAGTCCTCCGCCGTGGATGGGCGCGAACCAGTGGTAAAATTTCAAGTGACGCTACTCAATCCTGCCTGTTATAGAATGCCCCCAAGAGTGTGTAAGCATGTTCCAACGAGATGACGAACGCGTGCAAAGACTTTCGCAGGCAAGCAGAGAGCAGAGGCAAGTTCAGAGTCAAACAGCAGATTAGTCCACTCAAAACACAGACTCCCACGAGAAAAGCTTGGACGGGCCAACAGTGATAACTTCTGTGGCGAAAACATGACCATGCTGTGCCTATGGTTGAATATATAACTGTAGACGAGGTTTAGACTACGTTTTCCCACCTCAAATAAAGCATCTAATACCAACAGGGTACAAGGCGACCACCCACCAGCCTCCCCCATACAAGACCTGCAACAACTAATCCGTGCGCCATGACTCCCGTAGGAACTCTTCAAGAGTAGTTAACTCGAGATCTGGCAAAAGCTGGTTCCACTCGCTAGACATGTTCCAGAGTCCATCGGTAAGACTCAGCAAGCTAAGTCTCATGAACTCTTTTGCTGCAAGCTCACGCTGCTCCCCGGGAATTGACGGATGATGGGTTACAGGGGTCCATGATGTCTTGAAGCTGTTAGCCTCAAGATCTGCCCGTCCAACTCTTTCAATCGTGAACTTTTTCCCTGTGAATTGTCAGCATTATGTTAGACAGGTACCACAAATTACAACAAACCTCGCGCTTTTTCACCTAGTTGGAGAAGATCAGATATCTTTGTCTGACTGGCGGCAATTCCACCCATGACTGGCCACTCTCCATCATAGTCTAAGGCCTTGGTGACAACCTTTGCGACATCTTCCAGGGTAGTAAATGTCACCGTTGCATCAGGACCTGCTGGTAGAATGGCACGACAATTCCTGAAGTCCATGAACAATTGTGTGTATGACACATTTGCGCTGAGTTTCTCTGGAGGCCCTAGGTAATTCATGAATACTCCTGGAAGGAACAAACAATATTCAAGGACCTGAGAGCCGCGTCAGAAATACACAGCCCCACTATACTTGTTCTTCTCTTTGGGTGCTCACCTTGTTGGGATTGTTCAAATTCTCCAGATACTGTCGAACCTGCCGCTTGCCATCATACATGGAGAAAGTATCCACGTCATAGCTTCAATATGTCAGTCAGGCATCTTATCTGGCGTAGAACGCCGTTTATGGGTTTGGAACATACAAAGACCATTCGCTTGGGGCGAATCTTTTCACGCCGGCCTCGAGGCATGCGTCAATGAGATTGATCTGGGCCACGTTTCCTTGATCCTGCGCCACAACAATGAATGAGAGAACAGTATGCACTCCCTCTAAGGCTTCAGCCAGCTGCTGCTTGTCCCGGTAGTCAACCTTGGCCCAGCTCAAGCCAGGCACAATGTCCCGGGGAGCATCCTACAATAGTTAGTACTGCATCATGGGGGGAAAGACGTGAATTACTTGCTTTTCGAGAGAGAACGGTGATGTCGTGACGGCCCTCCGCGAGAACGGCCTTGATGATCTCCCCGGAGATTTCTAGCGAGTGACCCGTAAGTAACTTGGGGTGTTTAGAGAGGTGGTGCTGCGTAATTACCCCCGAGGCCAGCGACAGCAAGCTTAACCATGGTGAAGCTGTACAACAAAATCAACGATGGAAGGGCAAAGGCGGAGAAGGCATTTGCCGGAAAAGACGACTTCAGACTTGAGATATTGAGAGTAGAAGGAGGAACTTGTTTACAGGTGGATGGGGTATAAATCTCAATTTCAGAGGCAATCCTCCCTGGTTAGATTTGTAATATACCATGATGCGTCGCGCGGTCCTAGCGGAACGGGGAAGCCCTAGAACTCTAAAAGAGTCGAACTCCGCAAGATGTCAAACTCCGCAGAGTGATATGCTCACCTTTGCGCACCACTAGCGGGTCTGAAAGGAGGAACATGCGTTGCAAAAGCAGCAACGCGATGGCGGCTGAACTAGCTTAACCTAGCCTCGAGATACGAGAAAGCGAGCAAATAGAAAGTTCCCTGCGCTGTAAGAGTAGTAATGAGAGTGAATCGGACGGGTGGGACTGTTGTCTGAACTGGTATCTTGATTTGTCATATCACTCACCAACTGGGGTAACGGGAACTTGTATTAGGCCGCATGTCTCGTTCTCCGTACTTTGCAGTTTAGGCATACATACGGACTCGGGAATCTGTAGACCCCGAGTAAGTGAGGAGCACATTTTACTAACTGGACTGGTACACAGTGGCTTGGGAGAGCGACTTGTACGATTGGCTCTGTGGGCTGCGTCGAGCATGATTCACTTGACACTGATGCTTAATCGAAAACGTCTACTAACTGGCCCCCGAATTCGTGATTGTGCTCCTATAAAAGCTGTTGTGCCTTCATCCGAATTCTAAAGTTCTTTGTCTTTCAGTAATATGCCACTTTGAGCCAACCGTCACCGAAACCAAGGTCAAACCAGTAACACCAGACTTTCAAGAACCAAGTTCGTACATAGGCGTTCCCCTCCCTACTCACTTGCATAAAAGAACTGACATCTTGAAGTCTTAATCGATTTTCACCGCCATGTTGATTCTCATTGCAGGCGTGTCTGGACACCTGGGCAAGCACCTCGCCCAGGTTGGTCTAGACCAGGGACACCAGATCCGAGGTTTCGGCCGTTCACCACAGAAGCTCACACCCGAGCTTCTGGGTAGCCTTGAATCCTTCGTCCAGTGTGACTCCTACGACGACAGAGCAGCGTTGGATAAAGCAGTCACGGGGGTAGAGGCCGTCATCTGCTCCTATACATCTCACGCTGACGCCGTCATCGATGCTCAATTGAGCCTTCTACGCGCCGTGGAGCGAGCTGCCATCAAGATTTACCACGCACATTCCTGGAATGCTGATTGGACCAAGATTCGTTATGGAGACTTCGAACATTACGACGCCTACATCGCTTTCCGTCGGCACGTTGAACTGTCATCGTCTGTCCGGCCCGTGTATGTCTTCACTGGACTCGTTGGCGAGTTTTGCTTAAATGACGCAATGGGGATTGCCCACTTCAAAGGTGACGGTGACAAAAAGGTACTGGCGTATTGGGGAGACGGGGATGCGAAATGGGACTTCACATGGATGGAAGACGCAGCCCGATTCAGTATCGACCTCATAACGACGGACGAATCAGTGTTGGCTGGATATGGCGGCACTTTCAGTATACGCTCTGCTGAGGCGAGCCCCAAGGATATTGCTCGAACCTATGAGACGTCCAAAGGAAAGAAGGTCAAACTTGAGTCGCTTGGAGGTGTCGAGGAACTCAAGGCCCGTTTGGAGCATGCGAGGGCAACCACCAACCCCCGTGACTACTTTGCGTTTGCAAGCTACTACAGTCAAGCCGCGAACATCCTAGGAACCTGGAAATTGGACAATCCAACAGTCGTGGGGGGTGCAGATGCGGTGGAACGCTTGTTCGAGAACCAGTTTGTCGTGCCGTCAACGTACCAATAGTCTTGCACTAAGTGTGTAGCCTTAAGGTCTAGCAGTTTGTCAGGAATACTTGAAACATCTAGTTATAAGGGTTCTTAGTCGTATGAGGCTTACTTCAGTTTTTTAGTAGCAGTAAATTGTTTGTGTTTTATTGTTTATGTATGTTAGCCAAGCTACCCGGGAATGGGGCTTTAAAAGTACGAGAGTATCGTGGCGCTTCGGTCTGATAATGTTGCGATTATTAGCTTCCCCCTCCCAGGTCCCAAGCTCGCCCCGGTCACACCGTGTGTCGGAAACTTGCTAGTATTGTTGCATTTCCATCGACATGCTAGGCTTACCACAATGATGAATCATGTCGATCCCGCGGACACAGGTTTCCACCTGTCTCCAGAAGCCCGATAACCTGCCACACTCAGTGTATACCAGTGTAGCACCATACATTAGCGTTACCTGTTGTCTCTGCTGGGAATGCGACACAGCCACTATCTTGGGCGCTCGTCCATGGTAATGTTAGAATGAGGTTTGTCTACCTGGGGTATCTGTTTCCCCTCTTTTTTCTTTTAGTATGTTTTCTATCTTTTAGCTCCAGGCGTCTGCCTCGTATGTCTCGGGCTGAGTGAGTATGGTGCGAACCTCGCCGCAGGTGTCTTGGCGGCACCTTCGCCGACGCCTGAAGATGTTTTCGCGCGGGAGTGAAAACGCGCGGAAGGTTCTCACAGGCGCAGCAGAAGACGTCGTATAGTACGACTTCCCATTGGCCCAGCCAAGTACAGGGATTCTAAACAAGATCTAATGCGCCTCGTATTCAGATGTTTCTGACCAATTAATCTCAAGTGGGTATTTAGCTTGACTCTGATTAATGCATCGATACCGCAGTTGGCTCTAGCTGGACAATACAATTGTCAGCCCCTAACAGGCCATTCCCGCGTAATCCGCATTGCGTCTCGAAAAGCGGACTTTCCTAGTCCTCGATCCGACCAATAATTAACTTGCTAATACGAGGGCACAGTGTCACTGTCGAAAGGGAGGTTGATGAGACTGGGCTGGCGGGCTGGGTGGGTTGAATGTAGAAACCAGACATAAGGTAAAAAGATGAATTCTTTTTTACAGACAACGTCAATCAGTCTGTGGCTAGAAAATATATACATAACTGAAGAGGGATGATGAATATCTCGATCTGACCCTCCTCAACTGAATTTTAAGTAATTCACTACCTCTATAGATGGTGGCACGCCGCACAAGTCAGCCCAACTGGCAGAACGAGTTCATGCAGCCTCTCCTCTATTGACTACTGCAGAAGCCAGATGTTTAACAGTTCAAACCAGAGTAACGGCTAGTTAACGACGCTGATCACCAGTCATCACGTTGTCAGAGGATAAGCTCTCGAAGGTTGGAGCCCTCTCCTTTCTGACCTGCCCGCCCACCTTGAGCAATTCAAGCCCATTATTGATGGACTGACTTCCACGAAGCAGCAGACCGATTTCGCCAGGGTGAAACCAATTCATCCAAGCTAGCACAACAAACATGAGTAGGCCGTCAAATACAAAGACGTAGACCTCACTCTTCATCAACTCTCCGTCGTTGCCTTGAATGAATTCGAAGACCCTGAACAGGCTGCGAACCCAGATAAGGATCCCAGTCACATACAGGGTTATTAGGTATGTCTGCCAGCGCACAAAAGAGTTCAATGATTGGGGGGTTGGAGCGCGTCTCAGTCGCAGGTGGAACAGGGCAGCAACGGCCATGAAGATACCGAAAACGGTCAACTGTACGAAAAGGCCACCCACTATGACTCTCTCCCCGGTCTTATGGTTATTTCCAGAAGCCATCAAGCCGCCGCCTAAAACAGTCAGCGCCATGAACAAAATGTACGAATCAAGGGGGTTGGCTCATACCCGAGCCCTGCATCAACAGCGAGATGACATCACCGAACACAAAGATCTTGGTGAGCCACCGGTACTTGATGAGAGCGAGGTGTTCACCCTCGGTGAGTAAGATGATTCGACCCAATATCATGTAGATTGAGGCTGCCATCAAAGCTGGGGCAATGAGGATGACTAGATTTTGCATCACATATGGACCCAAGGTCCAGCAACCAGGGTCCTCCTTCGAGTTGATCAGCCTGCCAGCGTATCCGACAACCTCGCCTGCCATAATGATCAGCGTATGGACCCACGTTTGGGAGTGGATTTGAACACGTACAGCAGCCGCCAATGACTAGAGCAGTAAGGTACCATGTCCGGCTTTTCCAAATTTGAATCCCATGAAGGACTGTTGAAGCGATAAAAAGAGCCATAAAAAGTGCGTTGACTGCAAGCGAAGGCTCAAATCGATAGTATGCGAAGTCTGCATTCTTGTAGTCAGGATTGCAGTCGTTGTCCGCCATGGTTGCCACGTGTATCGGGGTGGCAAAAGGCACTAGGTCGACTGTAAAGCCAGGGAGGGTTCAAAGGAGGAAGACCGAATATTGATGTAGAAGGGGAAAAGCAGGACTCAAATATGTCTTTATGAGGATCTGGCTGGCCGAAAAAAGAACACGAGTCTGCTGAGGTTGTAATGAACTTAGAGGATGACCCGGATACTCTGACCCTTTTATCTTTCATTCAGTCTGCAACCAATCTCTATGTACAAGGATAGTTTCTTGCTCACTTGCTTCTTGAGGCCTTCGTGTGCGGAGAAGCCATGACAAGGTCCGCTGGGCTGCTTGGCATCTCAAGTCTAAGCCCCGATTTTGGCGATGGCGAAACCGAACCCGCGGGTTGATGGGCCCAGGGGCAATAATTACGGAGCCAAGGCTTAGGCAGCCAATTATCTCGATGGCTGAGCGAAATAAGCATAAATCCTCTTCACCGGTGTCTCGGGCAATCTTGAATCCCGTAGGTGAACGACATTAAACAATACTTAACTCTTTCAACCGCGCTCTCTACCCTCCCTAGCCCGGCCCATTTTCTCTGTCTTGCCGTCCGAATACGCGGCTATGCAATCCTTTAGGAACTTCAAATCCAAGACTAGGCGTCGGCACACAAAGTCTAGAAACGGCTGCGAGAACTGCAAACGTCGCAAGGTCAAAGTATGAACTAGCCGCTCCGATGCCTCGGTACTCTCGAGCCTCCCGCGACCTGCTTGCTCCTGGCGATGATAAAAGGCTGACACCAGGTATATGGCCCAGTGCGATGAGGCGTACCCTGTCTGCTTCAACTGTAAAAGACACGAGGTATTATGCAGCCTGGCACAGGCCGCATCCTCATTGCCACGGCACACTGAATATCGCCCCGCGTCAAGTTCCACGACTAGCCTGGAGCCCCCATTACGGCAACTTCCGGTATATCACGATGAGACACCGCCGACTTGTTACTTACCGTCGACCGAGATGATGGACCAACTCGCTCCACTGCCCCCAGAGGAGCTTTGGTGTCGAGGCCTCGAACTGATGCACCACTATTCCACCGCCACCGCCGATACGCTATCACTGAGACAGGACATGGCTTATGCATGGCGGGTCGCCGTTCCACATGAGGGATCCAAACACCCGTTCGTGTTCCATGGCATCCTGGCCATTGCTGCTGCCCATAAAGCCTACCTGATTCCGAGTCAGAGAGAAATGCACCTGCGGCTCTGTGATTACCACTCGACCCTGGGCTCAGAAGGCTTTCGGCATGAGTTGCAGGCGATCACGGAGGACAACTGGTGCGCATTGTTCAGCTTTGCATCGGTGCTTGTGCTGTATACTTTTACACTCCCCGCCAGGTTAACTCGGCAAAGACTTGCCAATCCCATCGCTAGCTTTCTAGAGCTGGCATCTCTTCTTCGAGGCATCAAGACAAATCTAGCACCGATTGCCCCGCGTGTGTACCGCTCAGAGCTTGCTCCCCTGGTCTATGGTGTTTGGTCAGAGGGGATTAATGAACCCCCTGGTGGGTAAGTAGTGTCATCTGGTAGAATGTGCCATTTGTGATGATTTCACTCTTGTTTCTCCCATTTTCCTCCGCTTCCTTGCTTCCGTGTTGATTCTTTCGCCGTTGTTTCATAGCGCTAACATGTAAACATCTCATAGCCACCCACCCCTTGATAATACTTTTCTTCCTCCAGACCTGTGGGACGCAATCGGACAACTGCGCGCCTTCCAAGAGTTGGAAGTTCCTTTTGATAGTCTGAAGCAGTATCAAAATGCGGTCGATCGTCTTGAAGATTCTGCTCGACTCGTTTCTCTCGCAGGGACTCATGCCGAAAGTGGCGCGGTGATTGCCTGCTTATACGGGCTAGATGATGGGGTTCTAGTTGATATAGGGGCACACAAACCTTATGCTCTCATTCTTGTAGCGCATTGCTGCGTTTTCCTTTCCGGGATTGAAAAGAACTTCTGGTACGTAAGGGGTTGGGCTGAACAAATCTTTGTCCAAATTGAGACGAGTCTCGAGGTTCAGACTAGATTTGCACCAATGCTGCAATGGCCAAGGGCGCATCTCGGTACACTATAGAGATAAAACATATCACACAGCTAGTTTCAACGGCTCTATATTCAAGTACTGCGTTTTTTAACAGCTGAATAGCCCAGTCACATCCCGCTTCCAAACGAGACTCGATCATCGGCCTAGTTGCATTGTATCTAGTTCACGGACGATCGACGTTGCCCATGTCATTGCTCAAGTCCACGTCAAATGGTATAGAGACAATGCAATGTCCGACTGTTCAGCTGAAGCAAGATCTGTTCCAGATAGTGAAGAGAACACTTGCCTGCTCCTCTCTGATCTGCACAGGGTGTTTGATAATCGCGCCTTTGCTCTAGTGCCCAAGCGAGATGATCAAGGGCAACGGCATCTAGTGGTGCACTTCTTCTCCATCGTCAAGAGCCTCGGTGACACAGCACTTTACATCCATAATCGGAAGACCCACAGTCTGGAGTCTGTGGTTATAGAGTTTCTATTCGCCCGGTTTGCTCTTACAGTTTTTGCTTGTATCAAAGAGTTCATTATTCAAGGAATGCAGCGAACATCGCGATTACGGAGCGTGCCGATTATGCCAATGGATATTCGGCCTGAGTTTCACGCGTGGTGCAAATGAGTCGAGTGTAAAGAACGGCCTGTACGGAGGAGGAGAATCGGGAAGTTCCAGAGAAGGACAAGTGCTATGCCAGCGAAGCCGCGCCCATGGAGAAGGCGAATGCTAATCAGTTGTGTGTCGTATGGCAATGGGTTTATTCCAAATACCTACGCTCTAAAGACCTTACCCGGCTTTTGCCCCGCTGAGCTGATTTGATCGATCCTTTGAGGCTTTCGGAAACGACTTCGGAAACGACTATGAAGTTGCCACACCACAGCCTGTCGACCCCTGGTGGTTTTCTTTACCTGGCAGATGTGGTAATTTTTCTACTCTGGGATGGGTAGAATCGTGACTTATGTTTGTTGAGGCTGCATTGCATTAAATTGCTATGAAAAGGCTTATGGTTTCATGGTGTCGGCACTCTGCACTTGAGTATTATGCACAATGATTGACCTTCTACTTTGCTATTAGTTCTCACCAACCGGACGCAGGTCGTGAAGAACACGGAAAGGACCAACTCATATACGACACGTTGGAAATGTTTAATCGCCATCAGTTCTTCAACTACGATTTGCTCTTTATTTTCGATTTGAGCTCAAAATTCTATGACCAACGATTGATAGCTGTTTCGCCTACGGCGAAAACTATCGGGTAGAAGCAATAACACGCTTTCACAATAAGACCAGGGCTGCAGATATGGCTTGGAATTTGGTAGCTCTCAGGCGAACGCTTCAGACTTTCTGGGCAAAGGGGGTTTCCGCCTTCAAGTATCTCAGAACGACACCAGTACCTGGCTACCCCAACCAGTCTGAGACCAAACTTCAGTTTAGATGGATGCCTCGGAGCCCAGAGCAGGATGCAACACGCCTGATCAGCCCGGACGATCAGAAAGATCCCAAGACGCGTTTCTCAGCCCAGCCTCATCACTACTACGCCTCGCCTCTTTGTGGTGCTGAAGAATGCGGAATGTGCCATAAGACCTCTGGTGTTGGGGCTCATTTTGCTGGATCTCTACGCCCTGTCCGCTCGGGCTCAGTCATCAAGGTTGTACGTGACGCCGAATCGGCGTCTTTCGGGTAATGATTGAGGTTCAGTGAGCGGTCATTTTTGCGGCGGCAATGTCAGGTGCTGCTCAAGCGCCAGAGCTGCTCCCAAAGCCCGACGATGACTTCTTTCTTGGCGAGGAGGACTCTTTTGGCGAAGAGAACATCCTGGAGTGAAGGCGAAGGGGCGGAGTCTCGAATTGAAGACTGATTTGGTCAGGGGGTCAACATTGTTCCCTCTCACTTCTATAAAAAGTCAATAGTTCTCATTAAATGTATAATAAACTCAACATAGGCATTTAAAGAGAGAGATGATTACCATTAATATCCAATACCTCATGCTATCTATAATACCTAATCCTTCGCCTAACTGTTACTAATTGCTAACCATATCACTAGCCTAGGTCCCTTAGCCCCTAATATCATACCTAGCCACTAGACTGTCTTTATTTTCGTCTTCACAACTACCTAATAAACTCGTTCGGCAACTGTCTATATACTGCGACCTAGTTGGCGGGGTATACATCTCACCGCATGAAGTGAGATTGTCAGCAGCTGGAATCTGGATGCGTTGTCGACTTGGCTTATTCAACTCCTGACCAAATTTAAACTCTATACAACACTAAAATCAGCCTGGCGCCTCTAGCTCTTATGCTCGGATCCCCTCAGCAGCCGTCGATCCGCAATTTTCAGTGGCGGGCTGAACGAAGTCTGCTGCATGTCTCACTCGGACTCTGAAGATGGCTGACACGTCAGTGGCTTGGAGCGGGCCGCGAGGACTCGGCCGTCACACAGACATTGTGTGTAATAATGGGGAGAAAATCGAAATCTCGAAGTTGGAGCTACTTGAAAACAAAGCTGCCTCCTTGTGCACTTCATGTCTTGCCGCAGTGCGCATGTTCGTTCTGCCTCCTCCGCTTGAATGTTACTTTCAAACTGTTGCGTATTGTTTTTAGCCTTCTCTCACTCTCTGACTTTACACTGCCTGTAGCGGGATCATTTACTTCTCACGGACTCGTTCTCACCGCCAATTCTCTTCACTGCCCTGCCAGAGATCATGCTGCTGAAGTTGGGCAGTCCTCTGCCCCCGGGAGACAAACATGTGAGAATTCATTACTGCAGTCTACAGAGCCCCCTTTTTCAACATGCACTGACATGTGCAACCAAGGCCGTGAGCGTGTATCTACCAACTTGGAAGGATACCGTAAACTGGGCCACGAGGGAGCCACGGCTGCTCGCTCAGATGAAAACCGGATATCCTAGATTCTTCGTCCCACTCATCGTCCGCGAGCTGGCAGAGCGCCTGGTACGCTGGGCTGCATCGAAAAAGGCGACCGAGGCGCCCAACGAGAATTCAGGCAAGCTCTTGGCCGCACCGGGCCAGTTAGCTCTCCTCACAGTGGGCGAGAGCCACGCCGAATGTTGCCGGGTATATCTGGAAGCACAAGGAAAGGGACCCATCATCGTTCTCCATATCAGCTTCTTCGGGGTCCTGGAGATCTTCGACGGCACGCAATCGACCGGCTTCCCACATATTAATGCGGATATCTGTGCGGTAGTGTACCCTGGCCAACTGGCCGTCGAAGCCAAAGCCTTCTGGCAGCACACGGGATTTGGCATCTCCAGTCGACGTGCCGAGTTTTGGCTGGAGAATGCCCCATTTCTGCATCCGGACGGAGAGAACTCGACCGGACTGGAGGCAATACTCCCTGTGAAGGAAGCTGAGGTGGCAAGCGGTGTCCTCCGGAAACGAATTGGTGATTCTTTATCCACTGAGGCGAATGAAGTAGGCACAGAGGCTGTCTACCTGTATCCAACTGGCATGTCTGCCATCAGCCATTCGGCAATGGCTCTGAGCAAAGTGCGAAGCCATGGTTTGAGAGCTTGCCGAGTCGTAATTTTTGGGTGAGTTCCCGAGGAAAGGCAACAACATTCAAGCTCGTCATATCCGAGGTGCTCATCGTTCTGTGACTAGATTCTTGTATGTCGACACATTCAAAGTACTCAGCAAAGTCTACGGCTTCGATTGCAAACTTTACGGCCACGCCACGCCCTCTGACCTGGACCAACTCGAAGATGATTTGACAGGAGGCCTACAAATTGACGCGCTGTACACGGAATTCCCAGGTAACCCACTCCTCGGGTCTGTCGACCTTGACAGACTGTACACACTGTCCAAAAGACACGACTTCCTGCTCATCGTGGACGATACGGTGGCGACGTCGGTCAATGTCAACCTTCTTTGTTTCTGCGACGTGATATGTACCAGCCTAACGAAGATGTTCAGCGGGGGCTGTAACGTCATGGGAGGGAGTATGGTGCTCAACCCCAAGTCGGAGAGGTTTGAATTATTACGACAGACACTCGACGAGCAGTTTACCGACACGTACTTCCCCGAAGACGTCCTGGTGATGGCGAAGAACAGCGCAGACTTCGAGAGCCGCATCGTCACGGCCAGTCAGAACGCAGAACGCATGGCTCTCCTGCTGCAACAACACCATACAGTCGCCCAGGTGTTCTATCCCAAGGGGAATCCGACTCGGGGCATCTACGACCGGTACAGGCGAGCTGGAAAGGGATACGGCTACCTGCTCTCGGTGCGATTTGAGAAGCCCGAGGCGGCCATCGCGTTCCACGACGCCCTGAACGTAGCCAAGGGCCCGAGCCTGGGAACCAACTTCACGCTCTGCTGCGCCTACACGCTGTTTGCGCACTTCTCCGAGCTTGAGTGGGCAGCGCAATACGGCGTGGTCGAGCATCTGGTCCGTATAAGCGTGGGCATCGAGGACGAGGAGTTTCTGGAAGGCCTTGTGCGAAGTGCCCTGCAGGCGGCTACTGAGAAACACCCGAGCATGTGTGTTTTATAAGCTGGTGGTCTATGGTGGCTACATTGAGTTCCATGCTGGCTGGTGTAGAGGCAGAACTCTAGATGTCGGCATCTACACAAGCAAAAACGGGCAGTCCCCATGGCTTCGAGTTTCTATTTTCACACTTCACACTTCACTTTTCATACGATGGGCCAGTTCTGCTCTCGCCTCAGCGTCCTGACTTTGGTAGATACCACCCGCTTCAATTTACAGCCCACAGGGCAGGATAACTTCCTCCAGCTCTTAGAGAAGGACCCAAGTGTCGGCGACCATGTGTACTACTGCCACCTCGGCACCAAGCTTCACACCTTCCAGCTGTGGTGGGGCCCTGGGTCACATATAAGGAGTCTTGGCAGAAAAATTCCTTCAGTCCAGGTAGGGACGAGCACATCCTCCAACGGTTCACACCACGCGGGAGGGATATCATCGTCGGCTAACACCACGCCCAGCCCGCCATGAACCGTCATCTTCACGGGCCTAAACGCGGTCTGTCTCTCGAACGCCTTACGATCAAGACGGGGCCCAGGGTCAGGATGGTGCAATGCGACTCACAGAAGCCATGACGGCTCGCGTGATCCACTGGTTGCTCTTCTTCAAGTGAACCCGCAAACTCACTCCAGCCCGTAGAGCCACACTCCGAGAGGCCTTCCGGGGTTGTGTCGACAAGACCGTTCTCGAAATTTGTGACCACGTTCCAGTCGATGATCTGAGCTCCTGGGTCTATTTAGTACAGATGGATGGAGGGCTGGGCAAAATGCTTCACCATCTTGTCTGCAGCTTTCTGTGCGTGGCTAAAAGCGTCCGGCCACGGTCTAGGAGCCCCAGGAGTCGATCCTATACTGGCTAGTCGAGCACTGGTCATGCATTCAAGGGTCATTAAAGGGGTCTTGCCCATCACAACACTAGGGAAATGACAATATGAGTATTATGTGGAAGGATTGCAATTAAACAAGCTATAAAGCCTACTGATAACTATACATAAAGCCCCTCGCACCTTTCATATTTGGATATTCTGCTGGCTAAAGTTTCACTTTCGGACAGGCCACTTCTTGAGAAGGACGCCCAATGCCAAGTAGGCCGCAACACCAGTGAAGCAAAGGCCGCTGATGACGCCAAAGCCCATGAGATACTTTGGCTTGTCTTCGCTCGGGAACAGATAGGCTCCGTAGATCTGCGCCAGGTTGCCCATGGCGTTGACAAAGGCCAGGAGAATGGCGCGGACCTCAGCAGGTGCCTCAGAGAAGGTGGACGAGGTGTACGACAGGGCGAGACCGTTAGATGCCCAAAGAGCCGAGGCCATGATGATCAGCAGGGCGTAGCGGGCCTTGAAGTTGTAGACGACGCAGATGATGATGGCGCAGAGCATGGCGACGCCCATCCAGGCTCCCAGGACGAAAGCTCGCTTCGAGGGGTGGCGGTCCATGAAGAAGCCGGTGGCGGCGGTGCAGACGAAGGCAACGATGTAGATGGGGATTGTCATGTACTGGGCAACGTGGGAGTCGTAGCCGAGACCGTTGACGAGGGTCGGGTAGAAGTAGGAAAGCGTGGAGGAACCGACGATGGCCTGTAAAGGAGCAAAGTTAGAACTTTATCAAATAGACGGAGCATTTCAGGAAGCATGGTCTCACCATGTAGCCAACAACGAATAGCCAGGTTCGCCAGTTGGTGAGCGCAACTTTCAAAGCTCGCAGATGACCCAGCCGAGGTTCATCTTCGTTGTGAACAAACAGAGCCTCGCTCTTGAGACGTAGGATGGCGAGACGGCGCTCAGGCTCAGTCAAGCGCTTGCTGTTGGCGGGGAAATCCAACAGGATAAAAGAAGCAATGAGGGACCAGAGAGAAGTGGCAGCACCCTCAACGATGAACAACCACCTCCAGCCAGCAAGGCCCCTGACGCCATCCATGCCCTCAGTGATGGCGCCGGCGAGAAGGCCACCGAAGGCTCCGGAAAGGATGGCGGCAGAGATGTAGACGGCGAAGCGCTTCGACTGCTCCGACTTCTTGTACCACGAGGACAGCAGCAGGAGGACGCCAGGGGCGAAGCCGGCCTCGAGTATACCAACGACGACTCGGAAACCAATGAGCCCCTTGTATGTGGGAACCCAGCCCATGCCAACGGTGACCAGGCCCCAGGTGAACATGATGGCGGGGAGGAAGATGCTGGGTCGTGTTCGAGCGAGAATCATGCTGAGACACTGTTAGGACTCGTCACTGAATATCATGCCAGCGTCGAGCAGACTCTTCTTTTTGCTTACTTTGAGGGAACTTCGCAGAGCACGTAACCGATGAAGAAGACGACGAGGACGATGGAGTACTTGCCAGAGTCTATGTCGAGGTCTTCAGCCATGCCGGCAATCTTCGCATTCCCGATGCTGTTGGGGAAGCACTTGCGTTAGCGGTTTTGAAAAAAGACCCGACAAGAACCATCAGATACTCACTTTGTACGGTCCATGTAGCTGAGCAGGTACATGAGCCAGATGGTGGGAAGCAGAAACAGGTCGATCTTGCGAACGAGGGCCTTTTCCTCGTCGGTTCCGGGGACGTAGTCTTCAAGGCCAGGAACAGCGGCCATGGAGTGCTTCTGGGCCTCGGCGTCGGAGAGACGCTCCTCGCGGTGCTCCGACATGTTGTCCTTGTCGTTGTCTCGAGCCATTGTGTATGTCGAGTCTGGTGTTCTTGCAAGGCGGAGGGGGGGCAGGTTGATATAGTCAAGGCCCAGACCGAGGTTTGAAAGAAGCAAGGGGGTGCTGGACTGTAGCTGAGATTGTCCCTTGTCGAGATTGACGATGCCACGAGGTAATACTTATAGGGAGACTGAGATGTGGCCAGGGGGTCATGGACTCAAGGGCAACCTTGCATCCCAGGACCCGGCAGCCTGGGCACGAAAGAGAGGTTCGTCCCGAGGGAAGCAGTGAAGAGGAGCAGCCGTTAGCGAGGCGGATTGACTGACTAGACAAAGCAGGCTGAAAAAGACAACTACAGAGAAAGGCGTGAACTGGGGAAAGCCAAGATGCGGAAGAGAGTCACACTGGCCCTCCGCAACGCAGGGATTGAAGCACCACTCAACCACGACCCCGACCTTTTCTGCATTCGCACCTCCACACCAACCAACTCCAATTTCTGGGGTACGGGGGCGTTGAAGCTAGCGTGTGGTGTGGCGTGGTGGTAGTCGCGAAGACCGGGGTCTGGGGTCGCGATGCCCCGAGACGCGGTCCTTCGGCTCGGGGTTCTTCCAATTACTACTTCTGGTAAGTTGGTGTCGTCCCCCGGCTTTTGAATGCCGCGACTCGGGGGGCCTGCGGGTGGGGTGCTACCCCGTCTGCTTTCATGACTCGGGTGAGGTAGGGTAGGATTCAGGGAACTGGGACTTGGGAACGGGGATGTCATGAGCCGCGATCTCGGCGGCAGCAGCGTCTTTCTTGGACTCGGTAAAGTGTTCAAGAGTTCTGGAGTATTAAACGTTGGGCTTTTTTCCAGACTGACTGGCATGCTTTCTTATTGATCCCTCCCCATCCTCGTCCACGTCCTCAGTCCTCTCCCTTCACTTACAACCTAGACCATCACTTCCCCATTTCCACATTCTTCGTTCAACACTCAATATCCTCACCCTCCCTTTTCCTTTTCCTTCTCAAACCACTTCATATTCAACATGCCTAGCAACGACGGTGCCGCCAGCGGCCAACCCGCCGCCGACAACTACCCCAGCACTATGCCCCAGGCCGGCCAGAACTGGCAGATCACCCTGAGCGGCAAGGTCATCACCAGTAAGTCTTACACTCTAACAACTCAACTTCAGCCTTTTAGCAAGCATTAAACTTACCACCCCTCAGTCACCGGCGCAAACCAGGGCATCGGTCTCGGCCTCGCCGAAGTCTGCCTCCACAACGGCGCCGCATCCATCTACTCCCTCGACATCTCCGCCCCCGGCCCCGACTTCGCCGGCCTCCTCAAGAAGTTCCCCGGCCAGCTCGAGTATATTCACACCGATGTCACCAACGAGGAGTCCGTCGCCGCCGCTCTCGACGCCGTCCTCGCTGCCAAGGGCCGCTTCGACGGCATGATCGCCAACGCCGGCGCCACCAAGCACCAGCCCGCGCTCGACTTCACCATGGACCAGGTCGAGAAGCTGTTCCGGCTCAACGTCTTCGGCGCGTGGAACTGCGCCACGGCCGCCGCGCGCCTGTTCATCAAGACCAAGACCAAGGGCAGCATCGTCTTCACGGCCAGCATGACTAGCTACCGGCCCAACCGCGCCGCCCCCTCGGCGCCCTACGGCGGCACCAAGGGCGCCGTCCGCAACATGACGCATACTCTGGCCATGGAGTGGGCCGAGCACGGCATCCGCGTCAACAGCATCAGCCCGGGCTTTGTCAAGACCGCTCTGACGTATTACGTCGAGACGGCCCCGGACTGGGACACCAAGATGAAGTACTACGGCGGTATGCCTCGGTTGGCTCTTCCCCAGGAGCTCGGCGGTGCCTACGTTTACTTGTTGAGCGACACGGCGTCTTACACCACCGGTATTGATATTCCCATTGCTGGTATTGTGGGCGCCTGGTAACGGTGGAAGGGTGAGAGAAGGGAATCGGATTATGACGAATGACAAACTGTATATGAGTTAGGGAGCATTATGCATCAGTACTATAGAGAATGAACAACGAGCTAAATTATATGTTTTTATTTGTTGAATAGTTGGATGGATAATGCAGAGGGTTTCTATGATATGTACTGCACAGCTTTGAATATACCCCTGTGAGGTAAAGTCTCATGTCGGCGTTGACATGTCTATAAAGTAGGGTATTGTGCTTACCCGTATGTCGTCTCAGACTGCTCTCCAAGTCTGTGAATTATCACTTGGTAGTAAGTATCGTTGATGTTATCCCAGGACCGGGATAAAAGCACCCATATCAGATATACCATTACATCGAGACCCCTCACTTCTTCAACATTCTAAGCCTTCCCTGCTGATCCGCTCACGTCGAGCTGCCACTCAACCAACCTCCGCGTCTCCTCAACCGCCTGCTCAAACGCCCCCGTCACCGCCATGCCCGGCGCCCTGTCCTTCAGGAACACCAGGTAGTCGTCCAGCACCAGCTTGTTGACGTTGATCTTAGAGACGCGCCCGCCGATGCACCGCCGCATCACGTCGTCCTTGAAGTCGTTGGTGCCGTGCAGCACGATCCGCACCCGCCCGTCCGCCGCGTCCCCGATCATGGCCAGCCGCTCGTAGTCCAGCACGGGGCCGCGCGCGCCGTACTCGCCGTGGACGTTGCCGAACGCCGGCGCCAGGAAGTCGATGCCCGTGGCGATGAAGTCCTCGACCTGCTCCGCCGTCGTCAGCGCGCCCTCCAGGTCCGCCGTGTCGGCGATGCCGTCCTCGCCGCCCTCGATGCGGCCCGGCTCCGCCTCGGTGGTGATGCCGCGGGCGTGGCAGTACGCCACCAGCTCCTTGGTCTTGGCCAGGTTCTCGTCCATCTCGTAGTGCGACATGTCGACCATGATGGAGTCGAATGGCAGTTCGTCGGCGGCTTTGCGGATCATGGCCTCGTCCTGTGCGTGGTCCAGGTGGATGGCGATGGGCACCGAGGCCTTCTTGGCGGCTTGCGCGGCGGCGTGGACGAGCAATCCGTCCGTGGCGGTGATGGCCCAGGGGAAGACCTGGATGATGAAGGGAGCTCGCTTGGCCTCTGCGGCTCGGACGAAGGCGACGACGTGTTCAATGTTGTACCTTTTACACGGTTTCAGTAAGGAGAAGCTCAAGGTCTCGGAAGTTGTGTCGGGCCAGCTCACGCAATGGCAGCAATCACTCCGTAGCCGCCCTCCTCGGCGGCCTTGAGGATCTGGTACGTCTTGTTCTGCTCTTTCCAGCTCATGATTGCAGTTATTTCTGTGTCTCTGTCGGTGGGGAATAGAAAAGGTCAGAATGGTGTGACTTTGCAGACGGGGCTGTTGTTGAATGTCAATGGTCTAAGACAGACTAGCTGCAGCTGGGAATGAGGCAATTGTCCCGCGCGATATCCCCCATCAAGCTTCAGTCCTCTTCAGAGAAGAATCCGTGATACACGTGCAAGCCAGACCACCTCGACTCGGATTCAACACAATACTAATTCCGCAACTCATCGACCGAGTCTCGCGTCGAGGTTCCAAAAACTTCCCGAGCTCCGCCCGCCAACGTCACGATGCATCTCGGCTACGGGCCACTTGGCCGGGGTCTTCTCCGCACCGGAATGCGACCCCAGTTCTGACCTCGTCTCGCGGCACACGGCCAACTTGACTCGTGCCGCTGCGTTGCAACCCCATGTTTTTATCCTCCCCGTACTCTGGGGTAAACCGGGTCCTGCAAGCTTGCGGATCGAGGCTTTGTTGCGTATCGGGACTCCCGTGGTGTGGACATTGCGTGGACGTGGTGCCGAGACGCGTTTGCTTGACAATGCAGGCTCATGGGACTTATACGCTTATACAGCCGGCCTCGGCGGAGTGGCTGGTAGAATAGGAGAATATTGCCAGTCTCACGCTTCGCCTCTCATTGTAAACTGCCACTCCCGCCTCGCCTCCTCTTCCTTTTTCTTCACTCAATAAACGGGGTCATATCATACACGCAACATGGGACTGCGAATTGCTCTAGGTGGCGACGACGCCGGCTTCGACTACAAGGCCTCCCTGCTCAAGGACCTGAGCTCCGACCCGCGCGTCGAATCTACCGTCGACGTCGGCCCCAAGACCTCGACCGATAAGACGGCGTATCCCCACTACGCCATCGCGGCAGCCGAGCTGGTCGCCCGCGGCGAGGCCGACCGCGCCATCCTCATCTGCGGCACGGGCCTAGGCGTCGCCATCAGCGCGAACAAGGTCCCGGGCGTCCGAGCCGTGACGGCGCATGACAGCTTCAGCGTCGAGCGGGCCGTCATGAGCAACGATGCCCAGGTCCTGTGTCTTGGGCAGCGTGTCATCGGCATCGAGTTGGCCAGGCGCCTGGTGAAGGAGTGGTTGCGTTACGAGTTCGACCCGGTACGGACCCTGATATGCTTCGGATTCATGGCGTCGTGGAGGCTGACCTATTGCTTGTGACAGAGCTCGGCTTCGGCGGAGAAGGTCCAAGTCATCACTGACTACGACACCAAGATGAACGGCATCGGCGCGTAAACGACGTTGACGGGCGGGGGCATCAGCAACGACTGCAGAATTAGAAACGGCTGGATATGAGTATGCACGCATTAAGGCTCTCAAGTACTACCGTCTTGGTCGACCCTGCGCCATTCTCCAAGTAGATCGTTGCGAATGGTCGACATTGGCCAACCCGTGCGATCTTCACAAGCATTGACGAGGCTTATGATGGCGCTTCTTTGGGCGGGTGCTTGTACGCAGAGTCCAGCTTTAAGGGGTTAATATCAGATAGAAGCGTTCCTTGCAAAAGGGGTCTTTGACGAACCTCCATATAGACAATGAGCACCTATGATTTGACATCCTTCATCGCGCAGCGCCATGGCAATACCGCAGATGGCTGTAACTGAATCTGACAGCGTCCTCTATCTTCTCAGTCAGCTCAATCTTACTTCAGGAACTCGCGGTCATGCCCGACCTGTGTTTTGAGGTAGTGGCCAAACCCGGGCTCCGGCGGCCGGTGTAACGTTATGAGTATCTTTGCGAAGTTGTACACCATCGTAGCAACCGCGAAGCTCGGGGGGTGTATCCAGATGGGCTGAAACGGACATCTCTCCGTGTTCCCGTCCGGCTTTGGAGAAGGCAGCGGGCGGAACCCCGGCCCGAGGTACAGCTTCCAGGCCTCCAGCATGCCAAGCAGCTCCGCGCCAGCCGTCGCCCTTGCGCGGAGCACCTCGGGGTCGGAGGAGGCCGGGTCTCCGTAGGGATTCGTGGCCCCCGCGGCCGAGTAGTTGACGGCCTTGCTGAGGAGGTAGACGGCGCGGTCGGCGAGCTCGTGCTGCGTCATGTCGCCGCAGTCCTTGGTCGGGACCCAGAAGCTGTGGCACTTGCGCTTCTCGCGGAACGCGGCCCAGATGTCTTGCCGCAGCCACGCCCACCACACAGCTTGGCGAAGGCCCCCGGTTTCGCCGTCGACATCCTGGCTTCGCTGGATCCAGAAGACCCCCTTGAGGTGCCGCTGCCAGCCAGACGCGGACTCATCGAGCATTTCGTAGGTCGAGATGATGACGGCTGTGGCCAGGATCTCCTCCGAGTTGGTGTAAGTGGGAGAATGCAAGGCCGTTTGGACGTAGTGAAGGGTCTCGTAGTAGTATTGGATAGCCTGGGCATGCGTTGTGGTTGATTCGAGAGCGCCGGGGGACCCGTCGGTTGTTCTCTTGCTCATGGCATCATGCCGAGCGGTTAGGGCCAAAATGGCCTTCATGAGGCCCAAGTTACGAAGCTGTATCTCGTGTTAGTGAAGAGTAGGGCGATTCCTAGTAATTAAACAAAAGAATACAGATAGCTTACTGCCAATTGGGTTGCATATGTTGAGAAATGTCGTTCGGGGTCGAGGAGATCGAGCTACACCGAGTGTCAACAAATAGGGGTAAACTCACCGATGCGCATGCAAAGGCCACTTACCCATAGGGCCGCATGCTCAACAAACTTGCGGAACAGGACAGCTTCATGGTCCAGCAGCACAATATCTTCGAACTCCTGCCATCCGTACTCTTCCGAACCAGTAGCGAGGTCCGAAAGCCTCTGATACAGGCCACCGCTGTTGACGGCGCTCTGATGCTTGACCGCAGCCTCTTGCGTGGGACTCGGCGCCAGCGAGAACCCAGCATCGGCCTGGGCGGCGTCGGACGCCAAGAGGTCTAGCCACCGGGTCGAAGCCCCGCCGGCGGTGAGCAGGTCGGACGTGTCCGGGGAGTACCCCAGGTAGGGCGACTCCGGCAGGCGGGTCATGAGGCCGCCCATGTCCGCCGGGGCCGGAGGTCCACCGCCGGCGGGCTGTGGGGCCGCGAAGGAGGACGCCGGTGGGATCAACGGAGACTGGGTCTGGGGTTGCGCTGGCATGTCTGGGGTGACTGTTGCGGCTGGTAGCGGGCGTTGGCGCAGGCTTGCCGTCGTCGAGGATGCCGTCGAGGATGCGGCGAAAGATACCTCGTTGGCTGGCCGGTCAGGACTGTAGACGCATGTCTTACCTGCGAGCGTACAAGATCCACAGACGGGCACTAGGTGAGGGCAGTCAGCAGGTTTGTTCGAGGCTTCGCTTCAGTCTAGTTACTGCGGCTGTATACATTTCTCGTCACATTTCTTGTGCCGCTGTCGACATGTCAGACTACCCATCGGCCAGTCAGCAAAGCCTCTCCGTCAAAATCCTGCTTTCGGCAACGCTCTACTCACCACCCAGTCTTGGTCCTCAGGCCGCGGCTTCGGCTCTTTCGTGGTTTCTTCCTCGCTGGGCCCTTTGCATCGGGTTCGCTGCTGCCGTGGTCGCGGGCCGAGCTCATCATGGATGCTGTGTGTTCGCTTGCCGACAGGGACCGCGAAACGGGGAGGGCTCAATTCCGTCCGACGCGGTATTCCAGGTTGCTGCGCGCTGTGGTGAAACACCGCGATGGTTGTCGATCGAGACGGGGACAGGAGGAGTGACAACTGACAAGCTGTGTGAGTGGGAGGTGAGAAGTCCGGGGTTGTATCCGATTTGGAGCCGCGTGTCGTGACACAACTTTTCCTAGCTTCTTGGCGTGTTGTGTTTTTGTGTTTCTGTGTTTCTGAGCTCACTAACAAGAGAAGTCGTTATCCTAGGATTGTGAATAGTTTCACATGAAAAAGTCTTCATATCCGATCTCTCTGGTGCATTATTCGTTGTCGTGTCGTATTCTACAGACGCTGTCGTTCCAAGCATGCTCCTGTGATGCTCCTGTAACCCCGTGTCGGGGCTATTCTTCCAACGGCGTGTGACACCACCACCCAATCCACTCACATCCACACTCACACGCAAACCATCCCCGTGCCGCGGCAACGCCCAACTTCAACTCAACACTTCACGACAGCTTCTTTGACCGGCGACATGTCCCAATTGAAGACGCAGTGGCAGTACGCGACGGAACCATGGCCGCCCTCGCATCAAAGTCACCATTTGAATACGTGGAGAGCCCTCATATTAGAACCCAGGGCATCGTCCCTCCGCCATGCCACCTGATCTCCTCGTGAATCCGTGACCGAATCTCCGTCGCCATGTCAGACAAGCACTACTTCCCCTCAACCGCCGCGAACCAGCTCGTCCCCCGGGCGCTGCGGGCTCTCGTCCGCGCAACACCCCAGCTCTCGCTGCTAAACGCCGCCAGGGTCGTCTACAACAACCAGCACGATCCCGCCCGCGTCGCTGTCATCGGCGGCGGCGGCTCCGGCCACGAGCCCGCGTGGGCCGGCTACGTCGGCGCCGGGCTGCTCTCGGGCGCCGCGTGCGGAGACATCTTCGCCAGCCCCAGCACGAAGCAGGTCCTCGCGGCCATGGCGGCCACGCCCTCGGAGCGGGGCACCATCCTGATCATCACCAACTACACCGGCGACCGGCTGCACTTTGGCCTCGCCGCCGAGCGCGCGAGGGCGTCGGGGCTATCTCCCGAGGTGGTAGTTCTGCCGGCAACGGACGACGTCTCGATCCCCAGGAGCCGGATCCGCGTGGGGCGCCGGGGCCTCGCCGGTCACGTCCTGAGTATGGGGAAATTCCCTCGGCTTTTTATCCTCCAGAGTGGGCTAACATGATGACAAAAGCTCTCAAGGCCGTTGGTGCTGCCGCCCAAGCCGAGTACTCGTTTAAGCGCTGTGTCGATATTGGGAAGGCGGTTAATGATAGCTTGGTGACCATCGGCTCTGCCCTTGACCATTGCCACGTCCCAGGCCGGCAATCTCACGAGACTATTGACAAAGATGTTTGCGTCGTTGGCGCCGGCATCCACAACGAGCCTGTAAGTCCTTTCCAGACGAACACTGTTCATACTTCAAGTCTACATGTATTTACTCCCGTCACCTGTATAACTGACCAAACTGGTTTATTAAGGGAGCCGAGCATATCTCTCCCTTCCCATCTGTCGGAACCCTCATCAACCACTGTCTGAAACTACTGTGTGATCCCAGCGATAAAGAGCGAGCGTTTGTTTCGTTTGAGAACAAGGACGACGAGGTCATTCTGCTTATCAACAACTATGGCGGACTGTCAAATCTTGAGCTTGGTGCACTCGCAGACGAAGTCATCATCCAGTTGGGTATCCATTTACCCTATGCCATTCCGCAATGTCACAAAATTAACGAATCATCCCAGAATCATCTTGGAAGATCAGCCCCGTCAAGATTTACTGTGGCACGTTTGAGACTTCTCTTAATGGACCTGGCTTCTCTATCTCGCTGAGCAACGTTTCTCAGGCTGCCCGCGAAGCCAAAATCGCCCTTCCTGAGCTTCTCGACCTGATCGGTGCGCCAACCGCGGCACCTGCATGGCCCAATTCGCCCCCGTCACCAATTGACCCCTCGAAACGATCCACTGCAAACACCAAGAAGGTTGACATGCAGCCTCCAATCAGCCCTGAGGCTGATATCAAGAGTCAGTAACTCTCTTGCTGTTCTGGAAGACTCATCCGGCTTACACTGACTAGTTGCTCCCACCCTGCTTGACGCCCTCCTCCGCCGCGGATGTGAAGCTGCCATTGCTGCCGAGCCCAAGCTAACAGAGTGGGACATGGTCATGGGGGACGGCGACTGCGGCGAGGCCGTCAAGGGTGTTAGCGAAGCCATTATCACTCTCCTCGACGGCCCGTCCAGCATCGCCGCCTCCGGCTCCATCTTCACCGCGCTCTTCGCCATCCTCCAGGCCGTCGACGACATGGGCGGCACCCTCGGTGCCATCCTCGGCATCCTCCTCAGCGCCTTCACCTCGGAGCTCCAAAAGGCCTCGGCCCCGCGCGACGGCCTCTCACCGGTCCTCTACTCCGCCGCGCTGGCCGCCGCCACCGAGTCTCTTAAGCATTACACAGCCGCTCGTGAGGGCGACCGCACAGTCATGGATGTACTGCTGCCCTTCGCAGAGACATTTGCCCGCTTAAACGACTTCTCAGGCGCCGTCGCGGTGGCGGCGGACAAGGCCGAGGCGTCAAGATATCTGAAGCCGCGGTTTGGACGAGCAACGTACGTGGGCGAGGACAAGGAGCAGGAACTTCCAGACCCCGGAGCCTGGGCCCTGTACGAGTTTTTGAAGGGTATGGAGAGCGGTTTGAAACAATAGAAGCCAAAAGGAAGGGCCGTTTTTATATGTAATATCCGACGCCTCAAACAAGCCTGATTAAAGAGTACCCGAGTCTCCATCCTTCATCCACCAAACACTGAGACCAACACCCGACAGCCTTTCCCGACCATGCGCCGAAACTGGCATCCCAACGCCTGAACATGCCTCGCGACCATCGGCTGCCACTAGCTCGGTGCCTCGTGAATGCTCTCATGCGGCAGCCCGCGCGACGGCTGGTAATGATGCTGTTGGTGGTGCAGCTCGTGGTAGTACAGCTGCGTCGGCGGCGGCACCATCGTCGACGCCGTCATGCCGCTCGGTGACATGGCGACCTCGGGCTTCGTCTGCTGAGGCGACAGTGGCTGCTCATGGTGAGGATGAGGCCCGTAGCCGCGGCGGCGCAGCAGCTTCCAGAGGATAAAGCTGAAGATGCTACCGAGGAGTACCAGCCCGCCGATGGTGGCGCCGATGGACACGCCGACGAGGCCCGTCCGGGAGAGACCGGTTTCCTCGGCAGCTGTTGTTGAGGCCGCGGCTTCGGTTGATGTCGCCGTTGGTGTTTCCGATGTTGTCGTGGACTCGGCGGGATCTGTGACGTTGAAGTAGTGCGAGGTGATCTCGTCTACAGCCCCGGAGTCGTCGAACAAGCGGAAGTAGAAGACGTTGCTGGCAGTCTTGTCGAAGTTGGCGCTGAAGTCTTCAAAGGAGACCTTCCAAGTGTATCTGTCCTTGGTTGTGTTCGCTGCGGCAGTCCAATCAGCCCCTTAGTTTCTTCCCGATATGCCAACACCTAACTTACCGACGATCTCGGCGGTGAACTGGTCGTGCAGGTTGTTGGCAACTTCCTGCTGCTGGATCCAGACGGTGAAATGCTCGAACTCCACCTGCCACTGGATGTCCAGCTCCTCGCCAAGGTCGTACGTCGGGTTGTCGCGGTAGTCGCGGTTCTCGCCGGGGCCGGGCGGTCGACGGAAGGCGTTCTGGCCGCGGACGCTGGCGGTGAGGCCGACGAGGAGGAGCATGCGGCTGCAATACATGACAGGTAATGATGTATTGGGGCCTGTCGAGGGGTGGTTGTGTTTTTGTTTGTGACGATAGCTGGTAGTAAGAAAGCTGGGAAGGGGTCTCGGTATATACCCATCCCGACGGCAGTTGGCTTTTCCTCTTCCCTGGAGTAAAGCTCCTGCAATATTTCAGCTTACGGACTAAGTAAGATCGTCATCAGCACTACGGCAGGTAAAAGGCTTGTCCAGCATGTCATAGCCACTCGTCGAGGTGGAGGTTGGGGAAGGGTTGTAAGAGGGCGGCTATTTGCCATTGCCTGAGCAACTTCGTTTACAGACGCGCTTTTCGGCTGGGGTCTGATGGAGGCCCAACGTCTCATCTGGTATAGAATGAGAGTCCCTTGCAGGTATTGGGGATTGGATAAGAAACCTGCTTAATCAGACCCAGAGCAGATGCGGTGATCCTTCATGGCTATGGAAAGTTGTTCCCATGATGAACATTGTGTCTGTCTTGGAAATCAGCATTGGACTTCCAAGCCATTGCTCTTCTGCTAAACCCAGCGAGAAGAGACCCCTCACGGGACTGAAATTTCGAGTTTGTAATTCTGCAGCTCATGTTGAGGTTCCTTTAAGATGAACCGACGGAGGTAGTTGACCGGACACCACCGGGCCCGGCCCCACATACCCGGCGATATCCTGTCTCAGTGAGAGCGGACTTCGCATCCGGAGGCGGACTGCGCTTTCACTGCGAATCCCAATCCAAGCGTATTATCGTCAGCCACCATAATGGATTACTTTACGACGATCCTACTCTGGTCAGTGTTACCCTATGTGAGTCAAAGATTCATCAGCCCAGTCCAGACCGTGGTGGTGTTTCACTTTTCCTCAAGTTGAATCTGGTTCGGATAGAAGCATGAACCGCCACTTCTCACCGGCAAACACCGCCAACTACCTTGATTTCAAGGTGTTTACCCTCTTTGGGCTTGCCGCTGTCAAACCCACGCGACACAACAGTCTAGTCCACGGACAGTCATTACAAGATCCCACCCCCCCTCTTGACGGTTTGACGCCTGCTTGAACGGGGCGCATACGGCAAGCGCCGTGAAAGGTGGTTTGCCCATCTTGTCGGGTCAGCAGCCAAACTAGCCGAAGAAAAACGTGGGGAACTCTCTAGCCATGTTATCTGCGTCTAGCTGTCTAGCAAGTCTAGCAAGGTGTAAGTTATGCTCCAATCTCGTCGCCGGTCTTGGTATGGAGCGGCATCTTCCGTTTGGGGCAGGGACCGAGGAGCTGGTGTCTATCCCGTGGCTGGGCTTTTGTGGAACAGTTTCCTGGTAACGGGGCTTTGTGTAATGGTTTTCCTGGTAACGAGGCTTTTGTGTAATGGCTTCCTGGTAACTGGGTGATGGTGAGATAAAACACCACCCACCGGCATTCCAGGGACACGCCGTTCCAAGACAACAACGGGAACAGCATGGCATTTACACGGCAAACCCGGAAAACATGCAAAAGAGACGCCGAAAACCCAACGCAATCACATGCCTCGTCCAACTATACCCGTGAGCTGGCCTGCTCCCAGCAGTCTCGGCCCGCTGAGAACCAGACAATCACATATCTCCCCCCGCGATGCCCCAAGCAGCCGAGCAGGCCTCGAGGTCGTCAGAAGAATGCGCCATAAACCTTGCTCTCGGCCCTCCCCCGCCACCACGGGCCTCTCTGCCACGTGTGACGCAGCTCCGCGTGTCGAGGAATGTGCCATGCTGTCCGCCGTGGCTTGCTCCCCCGGCGTATCGCGTGGTGTGGCGGCCTAGAACGTTGCACATCTCCCTTCTTGGGCCTTGGGCGCCCGTCTATCGAACTTACATGCCGCAGAGCTTTCCGCAACGCTCCTGGTCTGTGATGGATTGTGGGCTTCTACAGTTTAAGTAGCCCCCCCGGAACTCGGCGTGGGAAGTGGTATCTGGGTTTCACGGAGTCTTAGTTCTGCTAGTAAACTCCTCAGCGGCCTGCTGTGGGTGTGGTTTCTAGTTTTGACGGAGTCTTGGTTCTGCTAGTGATTCATGGGCGTTTGTCTCGGCCGCGGAGAAGACTCGTCCGCTCAGCCAGGCAAGACAGATATATGATATCTCGTGTCTATCGCCAGATAGGAACCCCCATCAACCACATCGACATGCCCTCCTTAGGCCTCTCACTCGCCCCCCTCACACCAGTGCCACTTGTCTTGTTAGAAACATGCACGCATCCTCCCTCCTCGCTGTAGCGGCCGGCCTCATCGCCTCCGCCGCCGCCTGCTCGCGCGTCGCCACCCACAACCCCGACGACGACCGCCTCACCGTCGGCCGCTCCCTCGACTTCTCCGCCGGCAACACCACCATCTGGACCTTCCCCGCTGGCCTGCGGCGCTTCGGCGGCATCTCAGGAAACCCCTTCACCTGGGCGTCGCGCTTCGGCTCCGTCACCGCCGTCGTGCTGGAGCGGGTCTACTCCGAGGGCCTCAACACCGAGGGCCTCACGGGCAGCGCGCTGTTCGGCCAGGAGAGCGACTACGGCGAGCGTGTCCAGGGCCAGCCGGGGCTGTTCGTTGGCCTGTGGCTGCAGTACTTTCTCGACTCGTACGCCTCCGTTGCTGAGGCCCACGCCGATTACTGCGCCGGCGAGGAGAAGTTTCAGGTACGCGGCCGGTCGGTGGCTCCCGGCGTGGCGACGAGTCTGCGCCTCTCCTTGTCCGACACGGCCGGCGATAACCTCGTCCTCGAGTTCGTCAACGGCAAGCTGGCGTGCCACCACTCACCCAACCACACCGTCGTCACCGACGAGCCGTCCTTCGCCGAGCAGCTTGCCCTAGAAAAGCGATGGGCTCCCATCTCCAACGTCTCCCTACCAGGCACATCCCAACCCGCCGGTTCGTCATCTCCCTTCCCTGCGATCAAGAACCCACTGACTAACTAGTCTTCTAGACCGTTTCGTCCGCCTCTCGCACTACAGCCGGGAGATCCCGCCGGCTGAGGACCTGGAAGCCGCCGTGTCTAACACGGCGGGCATGATCCGCGCCGTCAGCACGCCCATGACCCGAGACGACGCTACCGCAGAGGTGTGGCCGACCATGTGGCGCATGTTCACCGACACGCTGGACAAGATCGTCTTCTATGAGAGCGCCACGAGCCCGGCGAACTTCTGGTACGACATGGACAAATTTAATCTGACTAAAGGGGCTGAGGTGACCGTCTTGGACCTCGTCGACGTGCCCTGGCGGAAACGTGTTGGCGATATGACGGATCACTTCGAGCCGGTTCCAGAGAATGAGTGCATCTGGACCGTGTGTTAATGATGAAAGCAAAAAGCGAGTGGCTTAGGTATATAACACAAACAAAGTTAGCAAAAAAACTTCAATAATATAAATAATTCATAAACCAAGGCCTCACAAAACACTTGCTTATGTTAGTAGCTGACGACCACACCAGAATCATTGCATCACAAGTCACCACCTTGAACTATCCTGTGGATTTGTGCTGTATGTATTGTTGATATTTAGTGACTTTCTTGTTCCTCATCGACATCCCATTGCCAACCCTTTCCCCTTACATCCTACTCACCTACACCCCTCAGCGAGGTTGCCACAAACATCCCTCATCTTACACCCATCCAAGAGCCTTCACCCGTCGTAGACCAAGTTGACTGGAACAATGGCCCCGCTCCTTCCCAAATCCTTCCTTTCTGCCATCCGTGCAGCGACGACGCCGACGCTGCAATTTTTCCCAAACCGGCGATATCACGCCCGCGGCACGTTTTCGGGGGGGATCTCCAGTAGATGGGGTCATCATTTGTTTGCACGTTCTAAAAGCTCTTTCTTTTTGATCGGGCATCTCATCACTCGTCTCTTCGTCCCCGGGGAATCTTGGCTCCTGCCCTGATGTGAAAAGAGGAAGGGGGATATAAAAAAGGGGTAAACGACTCCAACCGCGCATTCTCCTGTCGCTCATCGCTGATAACTAACTTAACTGGCACCGCCATTAATAGCGCCAGGTGCCCCAGTGAGCCCAGCCTGCTGCTGCGCGAGGAGCTGAGCTTGCGCCGCAGCAACCTCATCGGCCTTGACCATGACGCTCTGGATCACGGTTTGATCATCGGCCGAGAGGTGACCGGCAAGAGTGGCGTAGAACTGGGGCTGTTCTTGTTGCAACTCTGTAGAATCACGTCGTCAGAATAATTCAGCTATCTTGTGCGTTGGGTGGGACATACTCAACAGGGTACCGCGGAAGAGCTGATAGGGCTCAATCTTGTCAAGGGGAGATTCGAGAAGGACGCTATCTTCACCGAGATCATCCTCCTCGACATCATCAATCGCACGACTGAACTTCTGGGCCTGGACAATTCATGTTAGTACGTATTCCGGATACCGTGGGGCAATGACAATGCTCACCTCCTCGTTCAAGAACTCCAAGTAAGCAGTGCTTTCATCCTTGTTTTCGGAGGTCTCACCACCCTCGTTGGCCTCCTCCTCTGCGTTCCAGTTGGCCTCATCATCATCCCACTCATCCTCCTCGCCGTAGTCGTAGGTGGACTCGAGGTGGAAGTCATCTCTAAGGGCCTCTTCGCGGTCTAAATCATGTTAGAATTTCACTCACAGTCGAGGCAAAGATGGAACTCACTCTTCATAGCGCTGGGCAGGGTTCGGAACAGCTCAGTGATACCCTGGAGTAATCGTGGCCAGCCAACCGAGACGCTGGCAGGCACCTGCTCGTGGTTGAGGTTGAGCAGGGCAGAGATGGCGACAATGCAGAGCTTCTTGTCGTGGACGCGGGTAAACGAGGTCATGCTGCCGAACCACAGGCTGAAGAAGCGGTTGGTCCAGCCCTTGGTCTCGAGAACCTGGAGGGTGAGCAGGGGGTTGTAATGAATCGAGTTGATGATCATCTCCATCAGGTGAATGCGGTAGCTCTTTATCTTGACGTCCTGGGCGGCGAGAATGTTCATGGCCATGTTGATGAAGCCCTCAACACAGCTATCGATCTGTCCACGCAGGCTGAGCATCATGGCCTCGGCCAGTTTGCACGCGCATATCCTCTCCACGCCTCCCTGGATGCTGTCGGTGAACATGTCCGCGACCATCGAGTAGAGGGCCTGGGTGTACTCGGGCTTCTGGGCCAGCTGGGGAGCACCGAACTGGACGAAGTTGTCCAGCGCGGGAAGCATGTCCTCAAGGTAGTACTCGGCGCCGGCCTTGAAAGTGGTGTGGATGAGCTCAAAGGCCTGCCACATGGTGGGCGAAATAGCCTTAGCAGCGAAAGTGCAGCTGTCGATGATTTCGAAGACCTCGTTGTAAAGATCTTTACATGTTAGCCAATTTCTTCACAATTGAGTGTTCAAGTCAAAACGCTTACCGTAGAGCTTGTTCTCCAAGGTAACCTTGATGACAGGCATGAGGACAGCCTCGATATGAAGCAGGACGTCCGGGGTGCTCTCGAGGGTGAGAATTAGGGTGCCGATAGTCTGCAGAACACCGAGGGCGGTGATGCTCTTGTCGTCGTACTCGTTGTAGACCTCGCCGTCGTCGCCAACCTTCCCCTCCTTCTCCAGAAGCTCACGGACAATTCGCATATAAGTATCTCGAAGCTGCTCACTAAGGGCCACGGCGAAGGGGGTCAGCTCAGTAGCAAAGACCTCAACAAAGTCCTCCATGACATTCGCCAAGGCATCGATATCGGCCTCGTTGGCCAGCTTGAGCAGCTGCTGCATAATGGTGGGGATGCTCTGCTGCATGCTGGTGCGGATGACATCGTGGCGGATAAGGGGCTGCAGAGCGAGGGCGGCAGTAACACGGACGGGAAGCGCCGGGTCAGCCATGCAGTCCAGGATGTGGCGGTAGATGGTGAGGAGGTTGTTTTGGTCCTGGAAGTTGAGCTGCTCAAACTTCTCGATCGTGTCGCAGGCACGGGCGCGGAGGTAACCCTGGGGGCTGGTGAAGTCGGGGAAGACGTAGCGGACGAGGAAGTACTCGACCTGGTCGGCAATGGGACTCTTCTTTCCGAGGATGACGGGAGCAAGGGTGGCGATCATTCTCAGGGCGCCCTCCTTGGCAACGTGGTTCTTCTTGTCATCGGAGGCCTGCTCGTACTCGTTGACCACGGCATTAACGAAAGTGAGGATCTCAAAGGTCTCCTTGCGGCGGTTCTTGGTCAGGTTGACGAGGAAGTTGGTGGCGGCAACATCGGGAGCGGACGCCTCTTCGAAGTAGTTGAGCTTGCGGTGGAGGTACTCGTCGGGCTCCTCCTCGAACTTCTCGATATCCTCCTCGGTCAGACACAGGACGGGGAAGACGAAGTGGGTGACGAGGTTGGTCAAGTGCGGCTTCAGGTGCGTCCACATCTCCTTGGGTCGCACCGACTCGTCAAGGAAGACGAGAGTATAAGACAAACAGGGCCGACTGAGCCAGGAAGTCTTGGCCACCCATTTCTCAATTTCCTGCAGGTAGTGTTTGAGAATTTCGGGAGCAATGTTGGAGGTGAAGTCCTTGGCAAACTGGAGGGCCTCCTCGCCCTTGCCGGGGCTCGCGGGGTTGCCGTGTCTGGGGAGAGGAGTTAGCGTGCTGTCTTTGTTTGAAAGGATACCAAGTGCAGTCGTACCGAATAAAGAGGCGGTTCAGATTGAAGTAAGCCCACTTCTTAGCCTTCCACCAGTGATGCTTCTCGCGATCGTACTGGTCACCCTGCATGGCATTGGCGGGGCAAGTCTTAGCGACGGTCTGGAGGAAGACGGTGCACCAGGCAATGGTAACGTCGTGCTGTCGTAGAAATGGAGCGAGCTCCAACTGTAGAGGGGGTTGGTCAGCTCAAATGGAGCGGGTTGGAGGGGACGAGAAGGGGAGTATCGAACCCAGGTCGCATGCTTGTAGGCCTTGAGGGCCAGGTGCAGCATCTCACCGGCCTCATCACTCTCCTGGTTCACCAGCTCGTTGCAGATGGCCAGCAGACGGGGGAAGCTGGCCTCGACAATGTTGTCGAAGTGTTGGCGGTCGTCACTGTCGTTTGACTTGTACCGGAAGGCGCGGCAGATGGCGAGGAGACATTGCAGACCGGCGAGGACAGAGCTGGGGGTGTTTGTGTTGAGAAGCTCAAGGGTGAAGTCCATGAACCGCGGCCAGCGGGCGGGGAAGTCATATTGAAGGATGCGCTGGAGGACGGGGATGAGCTGCTGGCGGACGAGGCCCTCGGAGGCGGCGAGGATGGGCAGGAGGCGGTCTCGGACGCGCGCCTTTTCGTCTTCGGCGATGAGGGTGGTGGGGGTCTCGGCCGTGTAGGAGTCCGAGTTGTACCAGGAGCGATTGACACGGTTCTTTACGTAGATAACGGCTGGAGGGACGAGGTCAGAGAGGTGGGATGGCGACGGTGGGGGTCGCGATGGAGGGGGAGGAGAAGTGATGAAGACGTACTGGAGAGGCGGACGCTGGCATCCTGCTCGGCTTGGAGGATGTCAAGCAGACAGTCGAGAAAGCCGGGATGCTCCTCGATCTGGGAGAAAGCAAGCGTTTGTCAGCATGGATGAGGGTTTCGGGGCTGGAAGCGTCGGAGGCGGCGCAAGGGACGTGGGCGAGAGTGCCGTAAACAGGAAGATGGGGAGGCTGAAGGGGCAGACGAGGAGACGACCAGGCCTCTGAATCACGGCCTCCCTCGCCGCCCCGGCCAGCGTGGTCCAGGCCGGAGCCGGACGACGGGAGCCGGAGGCTCGACGGGGAGGGAGCAGGCGGACCGAGGAGGAAGAGAAGGCGGCGTGGCGGAGGGATTCTCGGGAGGACGGTCGGGAGTTGACGCTGGAGAGGGGAGGCAAAACGCACCTGTTTTAGCTGCAGCTCGGCGCGGCGTCTGTTGTCGGCATCGGGATCCAAGCTGGCAGCTAGCAAGGACCTCACGGCAGCGGGATCCATGGTGATCTTGGGGGCGGATGTATTTTCGAGGTCGGAGGGCGACGACGACGAAGGTGGGAAGTGGGAGAGAGGGCAGGATCTGTCAAGTCAGGTTGGGGAGCGGCGGGCAGCGGATGGCGGGGCAGCAGCAGCGGCGGCGGCAGCATCTACTACTTACTACTAGCAGCAAGCAGCAACGGCGGTACTCCGTACGGAGAGACAGGACAGACAGCAGGCACACAACAGCAACAATAACAACAAAGCTTAGGCTCACACTGTCAGAACGCACACTGACAGATACACACAGCAATCATAGCCACAGTCACAGAGGAAGAGAGAAGAGACACACACAAACAGACCAGAACAGCGTCAGATTGACAGGGACCAGCCAAAAAAAAAAACCCCCCCCAAGGGATCAACCGCCAAGTGTCGTAGTTAGTGCGATGCCCGTCGACAGGAGGGCTGCCATTAGGGCGCATGTAGGTGGGTGTTCCCCAGTGGGCGGGCAGCAGCCCGACTCGAGTCCTGTAAACCCAACCTCTTATGTACCCCCAAACTCCCCCTCCGAGCAGTGTGTGACCAAGGCCAGGGCAGCAACGGCAGCGACAGGCGAATACGTCGATGGGGATTGGATTTTGTTATGGCGGCTGTGATTGGGACCCAATAGGGCTGGGCTGCGCGGGCCTGTGTGGGACGGAGGTCTGGAGGGACGCAGTTTGGTCCACGGCTAGGACACGGGGAGATAGACGTCTCCTGGCCCTTTTTATGAGTTTCTATTTGATCTCAAGGGGACACAAGACAAGCCCACTAGAAGCACAAAACAAACAACTGGGAGAGGAATTGATGGTGGCTGTTGATGTGCACACTACTGTAGGTATTCTAGACTCCCTCCCCGAAAGAATGGATTCACGGCCCGGTTGTCACGAACACAGGACTTGCACTTGACTTGTGGTCAACAAAACAGCCCGCCGATCCCTCTCTTCCAGGGGAACAAAGCGCCTCCAAAAGCCCCAGGACCCTAATAACAAGCCCCAAGGCCAAGGGACATGAACACCATCCTTCCTCCCGTCCTCGTCCCGTCATCCAGGTCTCGTCATACCGTCATTTCGTCCAACGTGGGAAGATGGATCCACACACACACACAAAGAAAACCCACCCAAAACTGTTTGCCACCATGCCCAAATTGCGGTGGCATCGGTTAATTCCCGGAGGAGCACCCCTCGACATCCAGCCCGAGTCGGTGGACACTAACAATGAATGGCAAAAGCGAGGGCGCAAAAAAAAAAAAAAAAAAGACATTGTGCCGCCCCGCGAAACCCAGTAAAATCGCATATCCCAGGGTCCAGCATCCCGCCGTCTCCACCGCCTGCCCTCACCGCCTTGGTCGTCCTCGATGTCTTGTCTTGGACTTGAAGGGAGAGGGGAACTAGTGGAACACGAAGGATTCGCCTGCCCTGGGAGCTCCAAATGGCTGGCCGGGAGAATCGAGCATGACAACGATGACCTCAGTGAGAGACGACACTGCATACAAAGCATGGATCATGGCATTGCCAGAATGTATGCAGGGGGTGATTCTGCTAGAAAGGCAAACAGTTGCATGATGGGTGCGCTCCGTCAGTTGACAAATCCGTTTCATCTCGCATAGGATGTGAGACGACGGGTATTGGGAGCCATGGTATTCCGCGGCCAGTATTGAAGGCATGAATGGATATTGCCAAGCATCTTTAGAACCCCCGGATTTAGCTGTCTACGTCTCACAGACAGGTAACGCAACAGAACGACGTAGCTCAACAACCTAACCCTCTGCAACAACCCTCGAGCCCTTAAGGGGCACATAGGGCATCCGTACATGATCGATCTAGCATGCCTGTCTGCATCTCCTCCTCTCACGTGGCCGCCCAGGGACCAGCCTCGCCAGGGGAATAATCGCCCAAGCCCCACGGAGACTGAGACTCTCACGTCCTCTGCCGTGTGTTTGTGTAACATTGGGCTGCTGCTTACGTGGGTTTTGGTCATGGCATCCATGCAAGGCCTCCCCAGAGCCCTGATCGAGTCCAGATCATGGCCGCCCTTTCGCTGGTGTAGAGTATTAATTGCGCCTGGCGGGACTACAGTCCACCCTGCTTTGATGCTCCCTATGGCTAATCGGTCGTGTGACCTCCTACAACAGGGCGTAACACTCGAGAAATCGAGGGACTCTGTCAACAGCAACCAACAGTTGATGGTTACTGGCTTCCTTCTCATCCTCTTAAGGAACCACCTCGCTCTTGTGGCCCAAACTAACAATTCCACCAGGCGTATGTAACCCTTTCCTACGTTCACGATGACAGAAAACTACATACCAAAACTCCATGGTTCTCCTCACAGCGACTCTATCCCTCTTCTCTGTCCCTTCCAACTCCTCTTTGATGGCCGGCTGGACCGATTATGGTATCCCAAATCCCCATCAATCGTCATAGGACCTCTACACTTGGCCTTGGGTGCCAGTGTGCGTTCCGCACAAACACCGAGGCAGAAACGGCTCAGGAGTACCAGGACGAGTCTCGGCTAGATAATAGAAAACGATGCTGGTGTAGAGGCAAGCTGGATTGCAGCATGAATGAAATGGTGCCGCATCGCTTGTATTTCCACAGTAACTTTCCAATGAATTTGCTGTCCACAATACTAAACAAAAATACCTCCATGAAAGACCATCGACACCAATCCAGACAAGGGATATATAAAAAAGTCCAAGCCACTATTCACTGTAAATCCAAGATGAACGGGCAAACCAGCCAAAAATTCTCCCACCCGGACCAAAATTGACACGAGTACAAATAATCCTAAACCATGGACGCGAAGCTGTCCCAGAGTGGCATTCAAGGTCGGTTCAAACAAAGTCTGGAGACGTGTCGAAACAACCGAGGCATGCTAACAGATGTTGTCCCATAAGCAAGTATCGTAGTGAAATCCTAGGCGAACAGTCTTCAGGCTCATTTCAAGCAAAACAATCCCTAGGAACTCGTAGTTGACATCCATATGCAGAAACAAGCAATCCCGGAGCGGTGGCTGGGAACCAATATCCAGATTTTCAAGGTGGATGTTGATGGCGAACCACTGAACTGAAGAGACACCGCAGTTCCGGAACGGGCAGGCAGACAGGCCAATCGTTACTCTGGTTTTGGGCGGAAAGGGGCGCCCAAATGCCGACGGAGTCTTACCGAAGCAACTTGTCTCGCACCTTGTGTGGTGTTGATCCCTTTCCATGGCTGCAGCTCAACCAAGTTGAACACTGCCAGGCCGGGTGACCTGTTGCCAGTATTCTGCGCGAAGCAGAACATAGTCCAAAGGAATGGGATCCACGATTCAGAATGTACCAGGGGTATGGACAGTTCAATCCTCGGGAACAAGAAGTCCGAATCCAAAGGGTAGATAAGCCAGGAAGGTCCGCAAGGAGCACGCTGAAGCAGGCCAGAACAGGTGCCACAAGGTAGGATGTGTTTGCGTCTAGCTGTATGAGTGAATACTGCTCAGTCAAATTCTGCGTTGCGAAGAAACTCGAGAATATCCGCGGCGACGAGTCCATGAAAGGGAGATAAAAAGGTGGAACGGGGGGAAGATCCTTTGTGAGAGTTGGCTAATATATACAAGCTCTTTGGAACTCACCTTGCTGTCCGGGTGCCGACATTGCCAGTCTGAATCAAGACTGTCGACGACAGAACCCGTAAAATCCCGGTTGCCAGACATGGGGAACAGGAATAAAGCACCAGATCCAGGATACGAAAACAAAATTCTCCCATATGGCGGATCCGGACAGCAAGGTCTGATCTGATGACAACGAAAACCACCGCGGGTGCACCGGTCGGCACACCCTTCTTTTCCCACCCAGCGCCGTGTCCCAATGTAAAACGTGTGCAGCATGTCTCATCCATGGAAAGTAAAGGCAGTCGACGGAATCCTCTCCGGGAGCGGGTAGGGCCCATCCACAATGCAAGGTCGTTAAAAATAAAAATCCTCAAAGGGTATGCGTAAAAGGTCCAGTTCCAGTTCCAGGCATCGGTAGTAAAAGTGGCAGTAGTTGAAAATCCGGGATGTTCGTATCAGGGGTCCAGGCTCAAGGATGAAGGCAGGACACCAAAAAGAGGATATCTCCAGGGGAAAACTCCTGCGAGATGCAAACTTGCAACTCTGGGTGGCACCAGCCAGAGAAAAAAAACCCGGGACCTAATCCGTGGAACAAAAAAGACGGGACGAAAGACGCCGATCCAAGGGAAAAAGCCGAACTCCATTGACCCGGTCATTATGCAGAAATCATCACACACTCGCGAGGGCGGCGGGAAGCCTCGTCAAGTTCAAAGGGGAGGGAATCGGCCTCGCTTCTCCAAAGACGCTTATCGACGGGGGGGCCGGTGGTGTCGGTCGGAAGCGTGCCTGTCGCTTTCACGGTCACTACGTCGGCTACTCGTACCACTGGGATTTGTTTGAGTATTTGTTGGTGTCGCTGAAGTGCGAGCGCGGGGGGTTTCATCATACTGTTGTCCCTGGGCTGCGTAGCCTTGCTGCTGTTGTTGTTGAGCTGACTGGCCTGCTGGAGACGCTAGAGAATCAGATCCTGTTCGTAGTGTGGGCGTTGGGCCGGCATTATACGCACCACGACCGTAAAATGGGTCCTGGGGCTGCATCGTAGCATACGACTGAGCGCCTGTGGGAGGAACCTGGGCGGAGTACTGGAAGGGGGAAGTGGTGGCCGGATAGCTCTGCTGGGATACTCCAGACGTTGTATACACGGCCTGCTGAGAGGGAGCAGCTGAAGCAGCCTGGTTAGCATACGGGTTACTGGCGGCGTAAGCTCTCGCGTTGGAGTTGGCTCCCATAGCCGTGTAGGGGTCCTGGGCCGTCTGGTAGGCCTGGTTCAAAACAGAGCCGCCCTGGGGAGTAGAGCCGTATCTGGGATCCGTTGGGGGAGGGGACTGTGCGGTTTGCGGGTAGCTGCCGTACGCACCACCACTTGTGGAAGCGTAGCCCTGCTGCGTGTATGATGAGCCAGCAGCGCCAGTGTATCCGGGGGCGCCAGTGCCAGGGTATCTGGGACCGTCAAAGGCCGAGTCACGGGAGTAAGGGTCCGCCTGGTAGGGAGCTTCGGTGGGGCCATGATGTTGACGAGACTGGTGCGTCTCGGAGTAGCGGTATTGGACTACAGGTGAGTTAGATGAGTGTCTCGCGGGAACGCCACTGGCATTTCTCGAGGTATGAATACCTCCAGTGGTATTGCGCGATGTTTGCGCTCGTCTTTCGCTGTCCCATCGTGCCGAGTCGGCTTTGAGATCTTCAATCATGGCCTGTGAAGTGGGGCAACGTTAGCCTGGTGACCACCGCTGGAAGCCGCACACGCCTAAGATGAAACATGGCGTGTTTGTTTTCACGACGAGTTGAGACTTACTGTTGTTAAGTTCCTGTAGGCTGTGATGTAGTAGCCTTGGACACCTTGGCCGGTCTGAGGGTTCTGTGGTGGTCGAGTGAGCCATTTGATTCCACGGTAGACAAGGTGGGACGGTGGGGGGGTTGGGCGATAACCCAATCCCCTCTGAGCACCACACGGCGGAGAGGACACCATACCTCGTAGTGACCGGGACGCACCAGGGCATCGTTGCCCAGGTAGCGACAGATATCGGCGGAGATGACCTCGCGGTCGATGCCATCGCGAGGCACGAAGTATTCGTTCTGTCGCGTGGTGCCGGCGGTGGGGGCCGGGTTTCGGGAGGATCTCGACATGGTCTGAGGGGGGGAGCGTGGAGGATTTGACAGCGAGTTGACCGAAAGAGGAGAGGGAGAGGAGAGGGAGTGTCGATGAGAGTAAGAAGGAGTCGTGTGGAAGTTGACGGGAGAAGAGTTGGGAGCGGGAGACGGGGAGGGCGAAGGTGGGAGAGGGAGAGAGAGAGAGAGAGAAAGAGAATGGTCAGAGGGGGAGGAACAGGCAGCAAGTGAAGGAGGAGGAACAGAAGGAGGATGAGGAGGAAGAAAAGGCGATTGTCGGCGGTGGGCTGTGGGTGGGTCTAGGCGCTGACGAGGGGCAAGACGCCTGGAGCGACAGTGGGACAGGGCCTGGCGGCGGCTCGCTGTTGGCTGGGGGCGCCGTCTTGGTGGTTGTGGTGGAGGTGGGGGAGGTGGCGACGACGCTGATTGCTGGCGCTGGTGCTGCTGGTGCTGGTGCTGGTCTTGTCCTGTAAGAGCTGCTGCTGCTTCTGTCGGACGACTGAGCTGGCGCTGGGCTTGCACGTCCCAGTCGAGGTCGAAGTGGTGGACCTGGTACTCCGGGTTTCCTCCTTGGTACTGGTACAAACGCTGCTGGTCTTGCGTCTGGGGCTGAGACTGGCTCTGGTACAACTGCTGCTGCTGCTGCTGCTGCTGCGTCGATTCACCCTGACCTGTCGCTGCCGTGTCGCCGCCGTGAGATTGGACACGACCGTGTCCGAAGCCTGCGGGACGGCCAGCAGGCGCGGCGGTGGCGGACGCGACGGTTGGGCTGGACTGGCGAAGCTGGGACAACCATGTGTTGTTCCCTGCTGCTTGTCCCTCTCCTAGACCGAGCCCAACGTCGACATGCGGGATCTGCGTTGGGGGGTGGCCTTGGTCGTCCCGCGGGTGGAGGCCCTGACCCTGGCCCTGGGAGTGGCGGCCTATGATGGTGGACCGTTGGGCTGGGCCAGCGATGCAGATGGCCTCAGATCCTGGTCCGCTCGACCCCGACGAGGTGGCTGGACCTGCTCCAGGACTCGATTTGGGTCGTGGACGTGGACGCGGGCTGACCAGTGGTGCACTGGCTGGTCGTGGACTTGGTGCAAGGCCTGCCACCTGGCCTGGTGCTGGGCTTCTTCTGCTGCCTCCTGTGCTTCTAGCTTGGGCTTGTTGGGCTTTGACGTGGCCGGGGATTGCGGCTAGACGACCTTGGCTTTCACCACTCCCGCCGCCCTTCAAGCTGATTGTTGTGATTGGCACGGGCGATGACGCCCTCTCCGCGCCTGTTTCTGCTGCTACTAATCGGAACCTTGCTTCTGTTGCCCTGGATCTTGAGTTCCCCTCCGAAGCTGATGCCGTCGTGTTCACGTTCCCCTTCACGCTGGTTGCTTGAGACTCCCGCTGCGATGGTCCCGCCGTGATCGGCGAGTCACAGCGCAGCCCGTTGCGGCCTTGACGTGCAATGATGGCGGTGGTGGCCGGTCAGCCTGCCAGCTGCGCAGTCACGCAGTTAGAGCGTCTCGTGCAAAGTACCCGGCTCTGACGGGTTCTGACGCGCACTGCTGGCTGGCCTCTGCTCTTGTGCCGTGGTGTGACGGACGCAAATGCAAGCAAGTCTCTAGTCTGTCTCATTGGGGTATTCAGCTTGTGACGTGGTCCCCCTGCTGTGGGCTCCAAAGAGATGGTTAAAAGTACGAGATACAATGTATAGATAGTTGTGAATCACGGACGTCTCAACAGCCGTTTATTAGAGATCGAGACCACCAGACCCAAACCGCCGAGCAGTTCAGATCACAGCGTTGTCTGTGCAAGGTCAAGCCTGCTCATTGACCGTATTGCGGTCTGTGGATGCTCTGGCGAAAGCGGCAGAGTCAGAGTTGAGTCTGTGCCGTCTCGTAACAACAAGGCTGTTCCCTGTACTGGCGATGCCCAAAGCCTAGCCTCGCTTCCTACTTGTTTCCGTGGGTTGACGATGACGATCCGGGCTTCTCTCAGGAGGTTAGGCAACGCGTGCGCCGTAGTCTCACCAACACTCTTGAAGTTACGATCGACCGCTGGCTGGGATGAAGTTGCATTGTACGATGGACCTGGGCCGCTCTCGCTGAGGGTTTGATGGATCAGCAATCCAGATAGACGGTGGCGATATTTCCAGGCTTGATCGCTGTAAAAACGTTAAGCCAAGGTGTTGCCGGGCTTGGCCAAAAGTTGCCGGCGTCTGGGAACGCGTAGTTGTCTCAAACCACGATTTCGCGGAAGGGCAAACTGTCTACCTTAACTGCTCAAGGTAGAGGAACAATGAGAAGTGAATCGTGGGTGGCCGGGTATGATCTTCAACTCTCCGGAACCATCCCGTGCCGGCGCTTTATATCTCATGCCAGGTATCCGGGACTCTCAACTTCAGTTGACATCGCACCGAATCACATCTCCAAGAGACACGTCTGTTGATGAGGGTCCGTCCCTTGCCATCTATGGACGCATTCTTGACTCCATCGCAATCCTTGTCTGCCAGTTGCCTGTCTCAAACGGACACCGCTTCCGTGTCTTCTCCTGGTTGCACCGTCTTATGCCCAGCCGCCTTCGTGAGGAGTTGGGCATCCGTCCTCCCTCATGCGCCGTCCAGAGTACGTCGTCCACCGAAGCGCTGCTCGCCGTTGGGTCCACAAATGACAGGCGACGTGTTTCCACCCTCTCCGTCTGTCATGTGCTGCGGAATTCCAGGATGACCTCAGCTGCACCCGAGGGACTGATAGAGTTCTGCCAGACTGGGTTGGTCGTCTGCACCTCTCGTGGTTGGGTTGGGTAGCAATGCCTGGCACCAAATTGCCGCCCAATGCAGCGCTACCCGTCGCGCTCCATATGTTCGATGCCCAAATCAAAACCACCCAATCATCTCGCTCCCAGCCAACCAAAGTGAAAGGCACCCACGAAAACGTCTCCTGCACCGCAACAGATGACAGCTAGGCGGCCTTCCTGGATCAGTAAGTTCCTTGGCTGGATTCACCTCCGTGCCGCTTGTCCCATTCCCCGTTTTGTAGGTCATGGGAACCTAGGCAAGTCAATATTGCTCCAAGCATACCCCAATCCGCATCACCCCCCTGATGCACAGCTAGCTGCATTGCCTCATCTGTGCTGCCACGGCACCAAGGAGACGTTCGACACGAACCGCGCTGCCACGCGGAAGCAAATTCCCGGTATGTATCATCCGTCAGGCGCCCGCCATTATCCAAAGAACGTTTCAGTAGTCGCCCGATGGTGCGTACTTTGTCCCGCGAGTATTGAGTGACGATGACAATTGAGGAAAAGTGTCGGTGACTCGCTTCACGCAACTCGTCCCGCCATCCGGCAGACGGGTCTTTGCAAAGTGATCCGAAGCACGCGGGAACTGGCCTGCATGCTCGCCGACGGTTTGATCCGACCTGAGCACGCCCTCACTCGGCTCCTAATTTGGCACTGTCAAACTCTTTTTCAACCGCTGCCGCGTACGCCTCTCCATGGCTGCAGTCATGGCTTGATCAGCAGCGGACCCGTCTCCAGTAGTTCGAGAGAGAGAGAGAAAGATTTCTTGCGTAACCGATAGGAAGTGCGACTGTCACATCCGGATGGGCCGCGTCGTGTCTGTGTTGTATTCGTTTGTGCTTTGTGCCATGGTCTATCCCTGGGCTATCCAAATCTGAGTCGGCTCTGTCCTTGCTCTAGCTTCCCGCCTCTACCACGTTTCGATGATGCACCTGGCCCCTTTTGCAACGAGTTACGTGGAGTGGGTAGCCGTTCAGCGAATGCAGGCCTGACACGTTCTGCTTCCTGGAGGTCCTTGGCTAGATGCCAATCCTCATGGCTCTGCAGTGCATCTGGGTCAACGAAAGCGGCCTTGCAGCGGGAACACGGGAAGGGTTCAACGCAGGTCAAACCATCCTCAGCTTGGGCGGCTGCAAAACCACTCGTGCTTGGTTGACCGACAGGCAGACTTGAGTCCGACATACCGAGTGGACGAGAGGGGATATCGGCCTCACCGCCGGCAAGAGGGGACTCGGGAGCGTTGACCGGGCTTCCACCAGCGGAGGCCTTTTTTGCGAAGAACCGCTGTATTCCCCCGTCCTCCACTCGGCGTTTCTTGACTGGCCGGTCGGTTCCAGCAGACGCCGGACGGCTTTCCCCCGTAGTAGATCGGAGGGCCTCTGCTTCGTCCCCTTTGACAAGGAACACATCAATGCCCATGTTTCCTTTGATACCATCCTCGAAGCCACCGACACTGAGACTCAAGTTTGCACAAGGCCACACCCTTCCTTCATTGATGATCTGGGCTAGGAGATCTTTGGCGAGATCAAAAAGTGACTCCTCGTCTAGAGCCTTTCCCTGTGGGATAGGTCCCTGTCGAGATCGCATCTGACCACCATGGCGGAAATGCAGGTTGATGGTTCGGGGCCGCCGTTTATTCTCCAGGACACCTTCCTCAACCAGCCGAGAAAAGATATCAGCTACGAAGATCCTGAGCCAGCGTACAGCCTGTTCTTGGGTGTTAATCGTAGGTTTGAAAGACTTGGCGGATAACATGGATTTGATCTGTGTTCGGGAGTTGACCTCGCTATTGTCGATACCTCTGATGGTATTATGCACCCACAGACCAGTGTCATTGCCAAGCTTTGCCTTCATGGTGGTCAACGAGACCTCGAGCAAGTCCTTGACACTCTCTGTTTCAAACGTAGTGACGACCTGGTCACCAAGCTTGCCGCCCAGGTTTCGCAGTTTGGTGATCTTGAAGCCACTAAGAAACGAGTGCACAGCTCGGTTGCGTACAACGGTCTGCTGGTTGGGCTTCCTGAACGCGGAGCCCAACTTGCTGAGGAGCTTGTTATTGGCTATCCCCGCGGAGCAGGTGTAATCAAGCTCCTGTCGTATTTTGGCCCGGACGTCGCGGACGATTTCGGAACCAATGAGTATGGTCACATCATCCCAGTCAGGGTCGAGAGTTTCTTGCTCGTCGTCCAAGCCAACCAGAGCATCTGCCTGCCAATCGAGCGCGGAGATGGGAGGAAGAGGGAGTTTCTCGGTGGGGTCATCGTACGGCGGCGGGTTCTTCAGTTCGGGGAAGCGTTCAAGGAGAATAGAGTGAACCTGACTGGATAAGTCCAAGAAGACCTCGTCTATGCCCGCTTTCTCTACCCTCTGCAGGTCGGCTGGCAGGGCATCCTTGACAGACGCCAGAATCTTTCTCGATTCTAGACGATAAGGATCAAGAGAAACTTTGTCCGTTGAGATGTTCACGGCAGCATCGTCTCGATAGGCCCACTTGTCGTCTCCTTCTCTCCATGTTGCAACATGCTGAGTAATGAGATCGGGACATAATTTCTTTGCTTCTGCAATATCACAGTGACGTCCAATGCCCCATTCCCGCGCGGGATAATTGACAGCAATTAGTCCCTGCCTTGAACAATGTCAGAATTATACCAAGCAACGGAGAAAGCAACAAGGCGCATCTTGCGGTCGTTAGAACAAGCTCAGTAGCCATAGGAGGGTAAGAGCATGAGTGAAACCTGTGGAAAGTAGGTTCTAGGAGGAAAGTAAAGCCGGGAAACGTGAAGAGAAAAGAGGGTAGTGAAGCAATACATCCACAAAAATGAGTTGCTGGATATCGAACAAAGGTTGTCAACATCTACCAGATATCTAAACAACTCGGCAGCAAACAACAACACTGCAATAACACAGCAAATAGATTATGTAGGAACAGAAACAACTGGCTGGATTAAATACCGGAAAAGCAATGAAGACTAAGAAAAGCCAACCACGCCAACTAGCAGAAAGCATGGAAAGCTGCAAGCATTGACCAGTCTCCAAGCCAATGGCAATAATGATCACACCGGCATAACTTACCACTGTTGAACGGCAAGTGGCTGGTCCTTGGGAAGCCCAAGCCGGACCATCTCGCATTGAGCGTAAAAGCCATCCAGGTCGACGTGAGCCACAACGCGCAGGGGAGTCGAAGTACTGGAGGATGCTAGCAGGGAGAGCTGACGGTACGTGAATTGCGAGCGTCGAAGGCTGCCTCCGTGAAGCGGGGAGGAGGCTCCATGGCGATGGAGCGGCGGCGACGAGGGCATCTTAACAGTGTTGGTGACGCGGTAGGACGAGCAAGTAGCATCGTGATTCGTGCGAATAAGTTTGGCCGCCAGTCGCAGCTGATGGATCGGGTCTACTGGAAAAGACGGGACGGCAGGGGTGCGCCTTGTTTCAGCTTAAATCGACGCGAACTTGGCTCGTCTGGTCGAATTGCATCTTCACGGTTGCTTGGAGTTGGTTGTGGTGCATTGCAAGACTTGGTAAGTGAGATAGCCGCGATTTGTTACTGGTCGAGGGAAGCCTAAGTTCCGAGGCTCCACCGGCGCTGCAGGAAGGAACGCCACCTAGGAACTGCCCCACCAAATTTCTCTTGATATCCTGGGCCGGTTTCAATTCTATGAAACCAACAACGAATCTAAGAAGGTAACCCGGCCCGCCATCTATTTTTCTCCAATGAAGCCCATCGACTCGCCCAACGAGTATAAACCCGCAAAGACTTGAGGATTAGATCAGGAGAATAGTTTCCATTCTCTGGCCTCAGTCATCCATATTTCGGTTTCGGTTTATTTTGGCCTAGAACGTCTTGACACATCGCGATATGCTTCACTTCACAGCTCGAAATCCTTTCCACCGCCGGGAACGTTGCTTGGGAAGTTACGGCATCACGATGTAGAGGCGCCTGTAATCATGTTCATGTAGGTAACAAAAGTCGATCATAACTTTTTTCTCAGCCTGACTAATGAAACGATCCCAGTTGTCACTTTTGTTACACAGTTTGCGCAGCGGAATTCAGCAACAAAAGATTGCAAATTTAAAGTCAACTTGTCACTTCTCTCGTGTACCGACACCCTCACATATTACAAGCTTCCTATTCCCATATCCTCCACGAAACTCAAGAAAATTCGCATATGCCATCTATGTCCCGCCAAACGCTATGCACACAACGTTTCCCTCATGATCCTCTATACGCCAGAACCAGCCTAGTCAACGGGGTATCAAGATCGAGGCCTACTGCCTCGGTGCTCCAGCACTGCGCATTTCAATCTCATCACTTCCGGAGCTTCCTTCATGGGGGATCCCATAACGTTGCTTCAGCTTCTCTAACACGGGGCCGAGCTCATAATCGCTCTCCATGCTGTCGTGGTTGCAACAAGGCGAGTGCCAGATGGGGAGCAACCACTCAATAACGGAGTTGCCCATGACGGACCTCCAGTTCCTCCACCATCCTAGATCCCATGGGTTTTCTCCGGGTTCCGTTTCGAGAATGGCGAATGTCCGCGTCGCCTGTTCGTCCCTGGGCGACGTTGGACTCATCGTGCCCATCGAGGAACCATGAAAGTGGTTCATCGCAACACCACTCTGGCCCCATGCGGGAGTTGAGAGTGGGTAGGTGATTGTCTGGTACCGCTGAGTCGGCGGGCTGTCATGGGGCAGACGGACAGCCAATCGGAAAGTCTGACTCTTTCTCAGCATGTCAATGTTAGTGATATTGGTGAAGATGAACCGAGCCGAAGTCAAAGTCATGGCGCCTGTGAAGAGGGCAAACAAGCTTCCAATTGCAAGGCCAGCGATTATTCGGCCATCCAAAGACCGGCCTTCGTTCTTCTGTAATTGCAGAGAGTATCCAGCTGTTGCAATACAAATGCTGCAGAGTATACCGCAATAAAAGGTAAACTGCGCAAAGAAGTTGAATGCTAACAGCTGTTAGCAATCATTGCGCCGAGGTTCATAAAGTTCACATTAGGCAGCTCACAAGTCTCGGATACGACACCGCCAACCCATGGACATAGATGATCCATCTTGCGAATACAACGATCAATCTCACTCGAATGGTGAGCGCGGTCTGGCTTCCACGACCGGCAGTCAGAGCACCATTTCGGCCGACCATCAAGTTCGCAGACGAAAACGTCCTTGCTGTAGAAGGCCTCGAGCCCAGGGCTGTCGGGGTTCGGGTCGGGCGGTACCCATGGCTCTGTTTCGATATCCCTTCCTCGATGGCGATTCCTCTTTCGCTCTTTTTCGAGGGCCTGTCGCTCGGCAGAAAGGGGGACGAGGCCGGGACCGAACGAGACGGTGATGAAGGTCCGGAGGTAGGCCGCGAGGGTGAGGATCAAGAAGACAAGGTACAGCACAATGAGTGTTATCGCAGTGCCCGTCTTGTGCTCCTGTCGGTAGAGGTAATTGACTGCGCACAGGATGTTCGTCAGCGGGCCCCGGACGAGCCGTGGTGTGAAGGGAGTCGAGGTCGCATACCGCAGAGATGCGGCACGACCACGAAGGTCGCAAAGCCAAACGCGGCGGCGATGAAGAAAGGGATTATGCGCACCGTCCACCGGGTCTCAGCGCGGTTGCTTATGACGGGACGTGGCATCGCGGCATTGCGACCGGCGTGTCGACGAGGAGGAGGGGCGTGAAGTCGGGTCAGACGGACTGTTGGCAACGATGATGCAACCGCGTGGTGTTGTCCGATACGACTTGAACATTGGCATTATTGTTAGGAGATGGTCCGTGCGTCGTACAGCCCAAGGCTGACTAGGATAGAAGTTGGTACCGAGCACGAATACAGTGCGATGTGTCCTACAGTGCGTTCTCATTTTGGCACAGTACCAAGTATGTCTCAATTTGTTTTCTTGGCTGCGTGCAAGTCAACAGCCAACACCCAAAGCCTTAACATCGTGAGCGAATATTAATAGACACCAGATACACTTCAAAAAGCCATGAAGAATTAATTGCCATCATATACTTTATAATGCTCGGTTTCATGCGCCATATTACCCCTAATAACGGATCTGAATCCCACCCGCCTTCTTCATTAAATTCAATGCATCCTCTAGCGCCCACCAACGGGAGCAACGATCCTTCAGCAGCATCGTTGGCTTGCATGGTCACATCCTTCTAACCATACTCAGCTCATCTCTCCCATCATTGTACTACGTTTTATGTGCAATTCTTCTTGATGCCACCGTTTTACCGGGTTTCTGCAGCCAGATCAGTGCCATTCGTCCTCCCCCTTTCCACCCTCTGATGACTTGTCAGCTACCTGGTTGCTGAGCCACCCCCGTGCTAGGCATCATGCCTGCATCATTGCCAAGGAAGCTCAGCTTCAAAACATACGTAGGACTGTCGTGTTCTCCCCTGTGTTTGTCAAGCTCCCCATCTACTTCTAACTACTTTCTTAGAGCACTACACCTCAAGACAAGCAGATTTACCTTTTAGAGATCCAAGCTTAAGGAGACGATGTGTCGATGTGTCGATGTGTTTTGAGGGCCCATGGAGTTCAGTTATGCATTTCGTGGGCTTCATTTCTTTCCGGATGGGTCGTTTACGCCTTGTAGGCATGTTCAGCTCAGCCAAGATGCCCGACCTTTGTTGTTTCCCCAACAGTCAATGATCGAGCCAGCAAGCATCAACATGCCTCACTCACCATCACCAATAATCGCACAAGCAGCCGTTCAATGACTCTTGTGCTATCGTGTCATGCTTAGGTGTTGTCAAGATATGTTGTGCATAGGTTGGGCAGCATCCTGCTCTTGGGTAGCCCAATCTCATATGAACGGTCTCCGTTCAGTTCACGCCCTCAAGGTCTAGCCTCCGAGCACAACATAAGCACTCGACCATTCGCAGAGAGTCCTGCGAACCACCTACCTGTGCAAAAACGAGTTCAGCCAGCCTCATGTCTTGGGCGCAGAAAATACAAATGGTTGACCAGGCTTTCAGAGCCGCACTTGTTCCCTCCCTATAAATAGAGGAGTAGGTGAGCCCGCCAGGTGAGATTTAATGGGCTTCGGTCCATTTCCCTTCCCTTTTCGTTCTCCATTTCGCACTCAGTTGGTGCTGGTATAGCATGGTCATCTTGCAAAACCTCTTATGTGGAATCCGACGACTTCGGCGAGCACCCTTCACGAACACGATAAGCCGCACGAATTCGGATCGCGTACGCGTCATATTGAGATTACCTGGATCATTGGCACGTTATCCGACTTCATGCCGAGAGCTGTGAGCCTGAGGACACAACTGGCCGAAGCCACTGGCGAAAGCATCGTCCCGGCAGGCAACTCAAAAACGTGCCCATCACCAATTTGTACATCTGCACACAGGATAAAAAGCTCCAAAGAATTCAACGTTAAGTTCAAGAACGTGTTCAACAGAAAATGAAGGAAGAGTCTCTATGAAATAACTGAATCTTTTTTCTTTCTTTTGCTCTCAAGTGAGAATTTCCCAGCCAGTTGATAGCATGTGCGCCCGGTCAAGTTGGCTGAGGTTGTCTCCTTAGAGGCAGGTACGTGGGTACAACTTCCCAGAGGTAGTAGCAACCACCAATCACTAGCAACGTCCCCCACCAAATCACCTTCTTCAATCACACTTCTCTTCTCTCAACTCTATCAACTCAGTTTTCGATTTATTTCCTTTGTCTCTATCATATCCTTTGTCATGGCTTCAATCTTCATCATGATCTTGATGTGGAGGTGTGGCGCTTGTCAAAGCCCACATTCAATTGGCCCTGTCTCACCACCCACACCAAGATCTTCAGGGCGAGATGCATAGTTGTAGCTCACCATGCACAATGCTATGCGCAGAACACACCTGCACCGCACAGTCTCACACAGGCTCGTCGCCATAAGCCTTACCAAGCGAACCTCTCCCTTTCAACTGCCATCGCTCCGAGCCTCAACCGACTTCGCTCCAGCCGATACCGCTTCAACCTCCCGCCCTGTTCAACAGCCTGAGAATGGCATCTAAGTCCGTTCAGTGTCCGACGCGCACATACGAGACCCGGTCATCGCCGCCCTCCGGCTCTATTCCCTCGTCTGCGCCTGTCCGGCAATTCGAACCTACGACGCTGCCTCTCCCCGACAGTCCGCCCGTTTCAAACCCATTACCGGCTATGGGCGTCTTTCTATTAACTTGTCAGGGCAGGAAAATATGCCTAACGAAAGGCTTCAGGTCTTGCGCTCTTTGCCTCATCTACGACCCGCCCGAGCAGACTCATGCGGGGGGCTATGCAGCTCAGAGCCTCAGGGTCGCACTTTCGCACATCACGCATGTTTGCCCGGGCGTTCGCTCCGTCTCGAGCAGCGTCTGGCTATTATATCCTAAGGCTGCATCGTAAGAGCAGAGATGAGAAAAGCGCACAACCAGATACCCTGCGCCACGGGCTTCGGCTCATTTCATTCTTGGCCTACTGGATGTACCCCAAGCAAACCAGTTCCTAAAAGCCCCGGTTTTCGTCTGTTATTCTTGTGTTTGCCGTCTCCGACCCATCAGATTCAAGCTTTCTCAGCGCGAGATACTCTGCCGGCCTCACTTTTACAACGGCACCAGTCCGCTTCGTTTCTATGGCTGGCGATTCCGTCATTTCAAGGGCCCAAGCTTTGGTCCCGTGGATCAGGGCCTGGGGCATTGCTGCTCTCTTGAACAAGGCTATTTCTTCTCCTCGACAACTTGTCCAATGGATTAATGGTCGGCGAGGAAATCGACGAACCGCCTCCCTCCATTCTCCTCGGGGCCGACGCTGCCTCAACGAGATCCACTCGGCGAAAGCTTTATATTGGAAATTTCGATTGAAACCCTCAGAAGATGCCGGTGGGACGTCTTCACCGCGCCGCTACGCCTCAAAGGCAACTACGATGGTTGGATATTGTGACCCCAAGCAAGGTTTGACGGGCATCGAGGGTTAAGGAAATGACGATGACGCCTGAAATGTCATTCTGGTGAGCTCTGTTCTCCGGCATAAATAACTTAGCTGTTGCCGCCGAGTTCATCGATTCTGCTAAACATCAAGCCACGCATCCAGCAACGCATCCAGCAATTCATCCAGCAACCCAAACAAACTCATCTTTAGCTCTGGCTCTTTGCACACTACTCGCCCCCTCTTTCTTGTCTATTCAGGAGGAAGACTTCCCAACGCAATGGCTGGAAACGACGAATGCTTCTGGGTTTGCCATTTCTGCCACCATGACTGGTCCTACGCTCTTCATCTGATCTGTATCAACTGCCAACACCCTCGCTGCAGGGCATGCCAGATCTACTATTCCAATCCGAAAGAGTAGAACTACCTCCCAACATGCTCCACGTCGGGACTTCGGTGCATTCAACAACAGCCCAGCGAGCCAATAACTCTGGCGACTAAAGCAATATTGCTCTTCATCGAACACTCTAGAGCTATGATGACGCAAGTCTTCTGGGACTCGCAAGTTTATTGGGCCCCTCCAGACCTGGTGGCTTGCTTTGGGTCGTTCTTTCAACTCTCGGGCTCACTTTGGCTGGATTATGGAGTATCTGGTTCGTCATTTTCCAAAACCTGGTCACTCTTTTTTGTTTGCGGGAAAGGGTCGGAGAGGATGGATGGGTGGCTGTTGTGGACCGTGGGAGCCAGTCAGTCACGTTGATCCACAGCACAAGACACCACAATACCACGGATCTACACAGTTCTTTGTTATTTATCCTTATGTCATTCTTTAGACGGTTTCTTCTTGTATTTTAGAGGTTTCTCTTGTATCTTTCGCTTTTTGTAGTATATCGCAATACACTGCTCTCACTTTCCCCCCTACTCTGTGTTTCACCGTTCCACCTTGTGACAGTTGCCTCCTTATACAAAAGCATTGTGTGTCTGTGGATGCAACATTTGATACTATTCCCTGGCGAGTGTAGCTTGAGCGAGAAAAGTAACGTCGTGCCTGGTTAAAAAGTGACGCAGGTGAGATTGCCATGTAGTTGTGGTTTCCTGGTCGATTGGCGGTCGTTCACGACGTCGGACCGGTGAGAGGCCGTGAATCCCTCCTGCCTGTGGCTGTGTAGTCTATTTTCGCGATTGTGATTGATGAGTTTTGTTTACTTGTACTTTCCTATTCTCCTTTTGCGGCGTTCCCATTCGTAGTTTTGCGCGCTCGGTGTGAGTGCGCCGCAACTCAGCCTCAACTCCAAACACGCGAAACGACATCACACTCACGATAACTGACCGGAAACAACCCCAGTCGCTTGAGTAATATTCTATCGGACGGCTGGGGGCTTTTGAAGGGACTCACCGAAGCTACTTGCGTACAACTACGTAACTGTGGACGGTCGGAGGTCTCGTGGAGACCCGGCGTGCCACACCGAGAACGGAGGGCAGACTTCACCGAGCGTGTGATATGCTTGGTTTTGGGGTGAGGCAATTTAGACAGTTGTTGCGTACGTCGGCTGCTTCTTGGGCTTGTCGTACTGGCTGCTTACCTCATTCTTGGCGACGACTTTACCGTCTCTGCGTCCCACCGTAACGGTCTGAGATCTGGCTCACTCCATCTATATCCGACTTGAAACCTTCCCATCATTTGTTCCAGCTATGATGTAACGGACATGATCCGTACGCTCCTCCCATCTCCGGTTTAACGTGACGTGCCCAGGTCCCGAGACCTGGCTAGCATCATCGTCATCGCTATCACCACTTGCTACGTCTTCTCCAGTACGGACTCTCCGGCGGGCCATCTCCCTCGCGGACTTCTGTACGACCAAAAGGCGAAGGACATTTGCACACGACCCACCATGCAAAAGGCCAACTTGGAAGTCCCCAACGGAGACGCCGACGACGGCGCCTGGAGGAGCAGTGGCTTTCAAGTGTAACAGCGAACATCTGCCACTCAGAGCAACGCTCCGAAGTACCACCCCCGCGAACAATTAGCCATCACCCGTCCCAGTTACTCCGACGCTCGTAACTCCGACGCTCGTCGCTCCGATCCAGAGCGACAGCCCGACTGGCGAACCACCCGCGCTCAGAATCATCACCACAGGCTTCACGACCCCGCCTGTAAGGCCGTTTCTTAGGCTGAGAAAGCGGGGGAGAAGGAAAGAGAGCGGCAAGAATGAGGCAAACGAGGCAACGAAACTAGATGCGCCTCGAGATGAGCGGTGTGAAGCCTCCATTTTCTCTCTCTCTCTCTGTTACCGCCCGTAGCAGGGCGAAAGAGCCATTCAGTCTCTGTAGCGAACGCAAACTACTTGATGCTCCAATGCCTCCCTCGACCGCGGTTTGTTGGAGGTTGACCAACCCCCCGCTGCGCCGAAAATACCACCTCGCCAAGCCTTGAAAATCTTCAACTCCAAGCTCCCAATCGATGTGCTGGGGACGGGCAAGGTCACGATCCAGGCCGGGGGCCACAGCCCCTTCACTAGCACCGTCATGACGACAGATGAAGGCGGGTAGCCTTGACATCACATCGGTCTGAGAGAGAAACAGGTTCTGAACTAAACAAGCGGACACGCCTCATCATATTTGCTGACGCGAAAAGAGGAAATACAAAAAATAGACAGATGCCTTCAACAACCCGGTGTAATGTACAATGCCATCCGGTCTTCGCCGCAACGCCTCGGGGAAAAAACAGGTAAAAGCAAAAAAGGACCAAGACGCAAAAGCATAGTGTTGAACCAAGCCCCCCTTGAAACCCCCCGAACATCATCAAAAGAATCCCCTCCTTCGACCTGGACCCCTTCTACTCGAACCCCTTCCAACCTGCCCTCCTCAGACCATTTCTCATTTCCTCGTGTGCTCTCCGACACACAGACTCTCCATGTTCGCAAATGTTGATTACCCTTACTCGGCCTCCACCAGGCGGATCTGCACCGCCCGCGACAGCTCCAGGCCCTTTCGTGGCGAAGCGAGCTTTGTGATCGACTGCTGTACACTAGCGACCTTGGCGATAGGCGTTGTTGCAGGCGAGTTCTTGGCGGAAGCTTTCTTTACGGCGGGTGAGGCCTTCGCCGTAACCTTCTTCGCCGCTGGGGAAGTCTTCTTGCCGGTCTTGGCCGTCTTTGCGTCCGCGGCGACGAGCGTCACGCTCGAGGTTGTGGACGAGACGCGCTTTCTAGGCGAGGCCGACGACTTGCCATAAGTCTTAATGATGCGCTTCGTCGTCGTCGTCTTCTTCAGTAGTCCGCCAGTCGATGCCCGTCGCTTGACGGGCGACTTGGCCGCTGCCTTCTTGGCCGTGACGGACGACATGCCTTTCTTGAATGCCGTAGCCGCCGTCTTGGCCACCTTGGAACTGGCGCTGGACAGAGAACGCTTCACCCCCGTGGCGGGCTGGATCTTGCGCTTCTTGGCCTTGCTGGCGTTGCCGGCGGCGTCGGCCTCGTCCCCGATCAGCTCCTTAAGCTTGCGCTTGCCGGCCTTGACCTTGGCCTTGACGGCGTTCTTGAGGTCCGCCTTCGGGGGCTTCACCTCGCGAGGCTTAGGACCCAAGACGCCTCGGCAGTTGGGCTCTCCGCAGAGGCACTTCTGGACGTTCTTGGCCGAGAAGGGGTCGAAGTTGTAGTCATACGTCAGCTCGTCGCCCGTCATGATGGGCTTGTCGCCCGCAAACAGCGCCATGCGCGGCTGCCCCGAGACGATCCACTTGATCATCCTGCAGTTGGGGTTGCAGCTGTGATTTACGAAGCGCGCGATGCTGCCCGTAGTGGCATCGATAATCATGTTCTGGTCGAAGCTCATGAGATAGTAGCACTGTGTGAGCTGAGTCAGCAAACCTGCGAATCCCCTCAGGAGGCGTGCACATGCGTGACGCAAGGCTGTGGCCACAACGGATAAGTACGTACCTCGTTGTCCTTGTAGACTTCAGTCATGCGGCGCTCGCACTCATCCTCGGTGATGATTTCGCCGGCGTACTCCATAATGATCTGGTTCGGCTTGAAGCAACGGTTGCTGCGGACTCCATGTCCGCGGTCCGACGTCTTGATCACCTCAACACCAACGCGATACTTGCCGCCCTTGGCCCGGCGGGCTGTCAGGTTCGCAAACGCGCGGTTCGCGCAGTGCTTCTTGCCCACGTTGCAGTTCATCTCGTCGCACTCGTACAGCATGATTCGGTTTTGGCAGCTCTCGCCACATCCGTCCTCAGGCGTGCACACGCACTTGGACTGGTAGTCGTGGAAGTGCGGCGACTTTCGCCAGTAGTCCTTGGACTCGCCAATGAAGCGATCTGGGAAAGACAGTTAGCTAGAGATTCGAATGGTGCATGATACAAAGCAATTCTCGTACTCTTGGTCATTTTCTTCCATTCATCCGGCTTCGGCTGGCCCGGTGGGAGAGGGTTGCAAACGTTGTAGGGCAATTTGAAGTCGCGACCGGCAATGAGCATGCGCAGGCCGGTGAAAATGGGCAAAGGCATGGTCTTGTTGACGCGACCGCTCGGGATCAGCTCGGGCAGCTGGGCCAAACTCTTCTTCTCCGCCACAGTCAGGCCCTTGGAAATATCAATGGGGGTGTCCTGGCCGGAGTAGAGGCCCTTGTCGAGGTACTTCTTGACGCGGCGCTTCCTCCTGTTGGTGATGGGCTCAGGCTCAGCCTCCTCGGGTTCCTCGGACTCTTGCTCGGGCTTGGACGTCTTCCGCGCGGGGGGTTCGGGAGCGCTGGGGTCGATGAATTTGCCGTTGGCCCAGACGGTGTGGACAACGGGCTTGTCGTCGATGTGGGCAAACTCCTTGGTGTCCTGCAGGCGGCGGAGCTCACGCGACATGTTGAACATGCCCTTGTCGACGGCCTTGCGACTGCGTTTGCTGAGGGTGGAGAGCTTGTTGGTCAGGGTAGACGCGGGGACGGCGCCGGAAAGACGCGACGAGGAGCGTCTCGAGGCGGGAGACTCGTGGAGGCGCTGGCGGCGGGTGCGCGGCGAGTCGAGGCGGCCGAGCGACCAGTGAAGATCCAACGCGTCGATGCCATCGCGTACAGCCCTTGTGGCGCGGGGAGTCGCGCCGGAGTGGTCGTCGACCAACGTATCGCCCGAAATGGACCGTCTTCGGTCGGCAACATGGTCGCCCTTAGCGCGTCGCTTGCCATGGCCGGCAGTGCCGCTCAATTGGGCGATGTTGTAGACGGGAGCACTCACGCGAGCACGGCGAGGGCGGATGGCGGAGGGCGAGGGATCGGCGGTGACAACAAGCGCAGCAGACAGTGGTGGTTCCGAGGATGTGAGCTCCAAGGGTTCGGATGCGGCTTCGATGAGAACGGGCGCGGGCACTTCCTCGACGACGACTTCCTCCGCGTTGACATTAATGTCGACTTCAACAGCAACGTGGACAACGTCGCGCTTGGGAGAGTCGGAGTGCAGGCTCGCCGTGTCGGCGACGGTGGTGGGAGGCGTCGAGCTCGTGGACGCGAGATTGGACGAGTCGTCGGTGGCGACCTCGAAGCTGCCCTCGGCGGACAGGACGAGAGCCATGACGGCGGGATTATAGAGGACGAGGCAAGGCGAGCAACAGAAATAGGAGGAGAAGGAGCAAAGGTGGACGCGACGATTAGCGAGGAGAGGGCATCCACGGGAGAGTCGCCAAGGGTCAATGGAGAGGTCGTGAGTGGTCGAGATATTAGAGGATTTGAGGGAGTGAGGTGAGTTTGAGTTGGTGCGAGCGCGGATAGCGTAGGACGTGAGTGTTGGAGGAACTAGCAAACGCGCCGCGCCAGCCCAGGGAGCCAGCTAGAGCGGGCAATGCACTGACTACAGGTGGTGGTATGTGTGTCCTGAGTGCTGAGCGTGCTGTAGCCTGTAGAGTATGTGCTGTGCTGTGCTGTGCTTTTCCAACCCCTCGTTCTCGCGCCCGGGGGGGAAAAACGGCAATTATAGGGAATAACAACGATGACGCGAAAGACAGCGGAAAAGGGGGGGATAAGAACAGAGGCAAGTGAATGAATATAGCGCAACAGGGAAGACTCTCCGTCGAAGACCGATATGTCTTTGTTCTGTTCTGTTCCGTATATCGTCGCGTCCTTTTTTTCGTTCTTCTTTTTTCTTTGGCGAAGCTTGATAGGCGACACGCGAAAGTGCAGAGGAATCGGAAACCGAACAAGAAGGTCGCGTCTCTCGTTGTTGTTGAGAGAGGAGGGAAAACAGGGGAGCGAGATAGAGAGGAAGAAAAGAGGGAGTGCGAGAGAGGGAAAAAGTCGGGACAGATTGGGGGAATATTAGCACACACACACACAGTCTCTCTCTCTTCTCTCTTCGGTAGACGGGAAACAACACGAACGAGGCGCCCGTAGTGTGTAGAAGGAAGAAGTAGCCGGTTCCAGTATGGGTTAAACGGACGGGCCGGGGGTCGTTTTTAAAAAGAGAATGGCTGCGTGGGCTTTTGGGACTCCATGGCTAACAACTCAAGGTACGGAGCGCTGCGAAACAGGATAGAACAAGACAAAGACACTCACTCACACGCAACACACACACATCGCAAATAATCACTACCTCACATCACGTTATCGTCCGCATTCCCACATCCGCTCCTTCTGCAACTCCGTCTTCGAGTCGACTTGCTCCCTATATCCATAGCAGACACCCCGATCACCTCGGGATATCCATCATGCAGTGAAAACCCCAAGTTGCTTTCGAGAACGAAAGAACACTGACTCTGCCTCGGAGGCCAAACCAAACACTCCCCGTGCAAGCCATCGTGGTGCCAGGCCATGCATCCTCAAAACTCCCATGTAACCCGGCTCCCTTTGGTGTCGATGCTCTTCGACACAAGCAAACCCCCGTGACTTGTAAAAGCCGCCCAGTTCGAGATCCCCACCCTCTTCTCCTTCATCCGCCGCCCACCCTCCACGCGAATACAACCCCGGCTATCTTACAGACCCAGGCCTGCCGTGTCTCCTTCCGGCGAGCGGCCCCCCATCGCTTGAGTCGTCAGCAGGCAGCATCCTCCAAATCGGGCCTGTCAACTCGTAGGTAGCTACATCACGATATACCCGAGTAGACGAGCACCGAGTTGACGCAAAAGTCGTGCACGTCGATAAGGGGATGGGCAGCTGGTCAGATTCTCCAGGTGCCAATCCAAGGTTTAAGACACAGGCCCGGCGAACTCAGGCTCCGGACCCCGCAAGGAAGAAAAGCCTCGCCAACTACCGGGGCGTGAAGCTGTATCTCATTCTCCCGCGGCTGAATGAGGCGGTGGCAATGGGACATGAGACCGCTACATCGCCTTGGTTGTATCAGATCAGCCATCTCACCTCAGCAACTCGACCAACACTCCCACCTCTCGTCAACTCGGAAGAAGGGGCATAACGACACAATTATAGCCTCACGATTTTGCAACGTCAAGCTTCTTGTTGCGTCTCTATGTTGACCCGGTCGGTACAGAGCTGAAGGATTCGCATGAAACAGCTACCTTGATCGCCACCGACCCCCAACGGGAACCGAGAAGCACCGTGCTGCGAAGGAAGGGGGCAATTATTCCCGCCGTTCGCTGGCTGTCTTGATGTCATCACTCCATGAGCAATAGACGTAAACATCACAGCGGCTTCAACCAAAGGAGCGGGAAAGAGAGTGCTCGCTTGATGTCACCACTTTGCCCAACACACAACACAAACAACATCACGGTGACTTGGGCCAGAGAATCACAACAGTGCTCGAGAAAAGTATCTATTCCATATCTAACTAGGACAATAATGCGTCCAAAGCGGGGATTATACGGCCCTCACCTCTCGGCGGGCGCGCACGCGAAATCAAGGGGGTATTGTTTTTTGCCAGCGTAAACACACACGCACACGCACACGCGCACGTACACGCACCAGGTCTTGGTTCTACTGGCGAATTCAGCAGATATCACCCTGGCCAGGCTGCCTGCGACCTTCTCCACCACCACGCTCACTCAAGACCAGTGAAGCGTCAGCTGTGCTTCATCTGCTTTGGGTCTGATTCTCCATCTCAAACCCCATATCCTCCTCAATCACGTGCTTAAGCAGACTTGACCTCCTCAGTTGCGGGCTTGGTCTCCTCGACAGCCTTGGCCTCCTCAGTAAGTTTCGACTCTTCAGCAGGCTTCGTCTCCTCGGCAGGCTTCGTCCGGTCGACAAGCGTCGTCTCCTCAACGGCAGGCTTGCTCTCGACAGGCTTGCTCTCCTCAGCAGGCTTCTCGGCAGCCTTATCAGTAGCGACAACCTCCTCGGCCTTGTCTTCGGGCTTCTCCTCGACCTCGGCCAGGGAAATGGTCAGACCCTCCTTGACGCTGGGTCCCTGACCACCGTACTCCTTGGGCAACGAGGAGACGATGCTCTTGAGCTCGGTAGCCAGCGTGGTGCCCGAGGTCATGGGGTGGAACTTGCGAAGGGTGGCCGGGGCCAGGAACAGCTTCATGGCGCCGAACATCCAGCCCATGATGGCGGGGACGTTGACGAAGTACTTGTGGGCGAGCAGCTCCGGGTAGGCCATGGAGAAGACGGAGATGGTCTCCTTGCTGGCCGCCTTGACGGCCGGGTCCATGCGGAAGAAGCTGACGCTGAGGTAGTCGTGGACCTGGATCATCTGATAAGGGTCCTCGCCGCCCTCGGGAATAGCCTCGGTGACCGCGGCCAGGTTGAGCTTCTGCAAGCTCAGCTCCATGATGGCAGCACGCCACTTGATGAACCTGGGAACGCTGTTAGCTGGGGGGTAATTTGGTTCGGGCTATGGATTGGGTGACTCACTCCGCGACGTTGCCAAAGGTGGCCTTGTTGTCCTTGACGGCACCGTAGATGTTCCAGGTGATGACGGTCTCCTTGCCGTCCTCGGCCTTGTGGACGGTGACGAAGCCAAGGTCGTTGAACTTCTTCTTGTCAAAGGTCTCGGTCACGAGCGATGCGGGTTGCATCTTCTTGCGCCACTCGAGAGCCGAGGTGAGCTGCTTCTCAGCGGCCGCGACATCGTCGTTGTTGGCGCGCAGGAACTTCTGCAGGACGACCTTGGTAGGGACGTGGTCGATGTCGGACAGCTGCACTCCCCACATCTCGCTGTAGCCGGTCTGGGAGATGACGTTCGCCAGGCGAGCATTCAGCTTCACGACGGGCGTCTCAATGGGGGCCGGGGCGGCAACGGGAGCCTCTGCGGGCTTCTCGGCGGGCGCCTCAGCGGCCTGTTCCACGGGCTGCTGCTCCGCGGGCTTGTCACCAGCGGCAACCGCGGGAGCCGCAATGGTTTCCGCTGGGACGGCGGAGATGGTCTTGTCCTGCTCGGTTGCCATTGTTGGGACGATGAAGCAGTGGGTTAGGGGATGGATGAGATGTAGTTGCAGTTGCAGTTGGCAGCTGGGTGGATGAGATGAAGAAGGGGTGAGTGTGCTGTAGTTCCGATAACGGGCTGGGAGGTATGCTCCTGGATGAGAAGAAGGGACGGAAGAGAAGCGAGACGAGTCGGCAGAGCTTTTCAACTTCTTGTTTTCAAGGTGCTGGCGTTTTGACTCGAGCCGAGACAATGTATTGCAAAGTAAAACAAGCGAGGTGCCAGGATGATGGCTGTTGCGTGTTTGTTCCCGTAATGCGGCAGCGAGATAGGAGACCGGAATTCTGCTTGAATGTCGACGGCAGGGGAAGCTCTGTTTGCAACGGCAACGGGTGGGTTAGCCTAGCAACACACGCTATGTATGATAGGCGGGGAGGGGACCTCTAGAGCCTGTCCAACCCCCCCGGAAGACCCCTTATTCCACTAATTGCCACTATTGCTCCACGGCGGCGGGCTCGATCTAGGCGCCACAATGCATTGGACCAGTGCATTTCAGGGCATGTCGCACGCACTGGGCACCTGCTGGCCCCTGTCCACGGGCTGCAATGCGTCGTTGCCGTCGGGTCTGTTGGCATAGCGTCCTCGAAGCTAAATGCCCCCGTGTAAGCTGTAATTAACCCGCCCTTTCGAGGGGCGCCTTTCTCCATCGCATCAATGCGGGATGGGCCCGGCAATGACTCTGAATGCCATACGACGCAGTACGTGGCGCTGCCTACGGCAGATGCTTGCATTTCCGGTCCAGAGTGGAAATTGGTTCTTCCACTGATCAATGAATGGCCAGGGTCCAAACAAAGCCTTGGCCCTGGGGAACATTCTAGCCCTATTGTCTCACTGGCTGGCCGTTCAACTGACAACACATCAACTCTCCGCTGCCATCTCGACCTCACCGCTGAGGTTGTACAAGCGAAAGAAACAGCAATACCTAGTCTTCGTCGTATCTTTGTGGGGCTCTTGTCACTGACGATCCCTTGCCAGGACAAGCATGCCATCCATCACGTGATGTCGCGTCAGGTTTCCCTTCTTTTGTAGCTCATCCATGTTAGTGCCGTCGTGTTGCAATCCATACCAGGCCCATATCTCACAACCACCACCAACACACAAGACAAGACATTTCACCAAACCCAGGAATCTTCCTTAATTATAGCAATAGTTCCATTGAACGAGTCATATCGTTATAGTACTAGTCCGGTATAACTAATCCGGTATTCCGTTTCCAGGTGGTGTACCTAGCAACCTGATATCTCGAAACCCAAGCCCTCGTACATTTCCTGTGAGGATGAAGATGTTGTTATGTGAGGGAGGATGCCTCTATCTCCCAATGTCATCAATCCATAGTGACGTTCCTGAAAACCACCAACCAACCATGTTCAGAGGCACTTCTTCCCATCCCAGAGTTCCCCAGTTGTGCACCGCGGTTCCTCCAGTTCGTTCTGTCCCGTGCGGCGGTGCCCGTTGGTATCTGAGAGTGACCAAAAAAAGAAACCGACGCCTTTGGTGCAGTTGACCGTTCCGTCCAAGCCCTCAAGCTGGACAGTTCGCGCCGTTCGTCTTCCCGTGCGTCTGTGTCTGTTGGTATCCGAGAGTGACCAAAAAAACAGCGCCGTTGGTGCAGTTGCCCGAGTCGTCCATGCCCCTTGGGCTGAAGGTTCGCGCCTCTGCTGCGATGCTGAATCGCGAAACCAAAACAAATCAAGATCAGTTGAAACTGGTGAAATCAGAAGCATCCGCAAAAACAGAAAGAAAAACGTCCCGGCCCTCTGTAATGGCCCGATGAGTCCCAAGTCATCCGACTGCCCCATATATGAGCCCACCCAAAGACACGTTTGTCTGGATTTCATCAGTTACGCGTGAGGGCGCGGCTGAGAATGCGCTCGACGGCCGAAAGCTCCTCGTGTGCACACTGAGCAAGAGTCATGTGGTCGAACTGGGGGCCTTGGGCGTAGTTGACTTCGGCCCAGAAGTAGCCCCAGTACATGCCGGTCTTCTCGGCTTTCTCCTGTAGACCGGTGCGGTTGGTCAAGGGGCGCGCGAGAATCTCACGCTGGGTCTGCTGGCGAATGAGATCGATGTACCACTAGATATGTCGTTAGTTCTTGACTGCTGGGTTGTAGAAGTGTGCGTGTTCTTACCTCGAGGACATCAAGTTGGATGCCCGGCTTGGGGACAATCGCGTACTGATGCAGCCACGAATAGGCAAAACGGGGCTGTCCGTACGCACGCATAGCATTATCAACCATGTCGACAGTCCAAGCAATGTCGTCCTTCATGCGCGTGGTGAAGCCCTTGCACGTCATGGCAGACGAAATGACTCGCTTGTAAAGCTGGGAGTTCAGGTTAAGGAGGTCATCGTTCTTCTCAATGGCCCGAGCAAGCAGGCGAATGAGCTCGCAGGTAGCGTTGAAAATGGCCTGGCGCTGCATGATGGTGATGCACTCGGTCATGTACCAGGGAAACTTTCGAAGGGTGCTGATGAGGCACTCGTACGGGCGCTGGGGGCACTCCTTCGAGAAAGGCGACTGAGCCATGTTAGCGAGTGAGCGTGAAAAAGTGTTGCGTTTACCAACTCTGTGTGGAACCTCAACATGCTTGACAAGCATCGTCATCTCCTCGGTGGAAATAAAGCCCTTGAAGTTTTCCCAAGGCTCCTTCTGGCTGAAAGGTTTGAACTTGGGGTTGGGGCCGTCCCAGAAGACGCCGCGAGCAATGGGAAACAGGTCCTTCATGAGACTACCCTGGCTGGAGAGCTCAACCTCAATGGGGCGCTCGCCAAGACGGCTGATTCGGCCCTGGATGGCGTTATGGTGGTGTCGCTCGGCCGCCTTCATCGCATCGGCCATGGTGTGGAATTCAACGTAGGCATCCATCGTCTTGCTGGTAGCTCGCTCCATGATAATGTGGACGGGCTCTTCCGAGTCGTTGAGAATCTTGCTGTTGCGGCCCAAAAAGGCAACGACCTCGGAACGCTTGGTGGCGAATGGGATCTGAAAAGTAGTTCTAGTGGTAAGTCTGAGCACTGAAGAATGAAGAAGATGAGACTCACATTCTTCAACTTCACAACTCCGTGATTCTGAGGCTGCGCCTGTCGTGGTCCATCAACGAATGGAAAGTTTCCCGGGTCCATGGCCACCTCAATCGAAGGGTACGTGGTGAGACTGTTGGTAAGTCGCATGAGCTGAGCGGATCCCTGAGGCTGAGCAGGTCTCGGAGGCTGATAGTTCTGAACGGTGTTGTGAATCAAGCTTCCCTGAGAAGTACTGGCTGGGATCCCAGCGGGGATCGGGTAAGTGATCAGAGCTCTGCTAGGAGGCGACTCGACAAACGGGTCCTGGGTGCCGTGACGAGGAGAAACCTGCATGACTTCAAGGCCGAACTTGGGAGGAGGCACGTTGACAACTGGTTGTCCAGAAGTGCGAGGAGCGTAGTTGCGAGGCTCCGTGAGTCGACCAGACGTCTCAGGGCTAAGAAGCCCATGACCGTATACGCCGTTAAGGTGCTGAGGAGTTGGGCCAGGGCTCAACAGTTGGTTCGAAGACGGCATAGCCTGGAACGAGTGGCTCTGTGGGAGTCGACCTTGATTGTGGGCGTGGACAGAAGACGCAAAGCCGTGGCCGCCAGCATGCTTCATGTACGCCGGCCCCGAAGGACGTTTGAACGAATCGATCTGCAACGGGCCGGAGTGGGGACTATTCGGCGGGGCCGTGGGAACGTACCGGGCAGTGAATGCCTCCTCGACCTGGTTGTAGGGGACGAAGGCAGGGGCCGCGAATACCTGGGTCAGACCAGCAGCCGCAGGGCTGCCAGAGACTGGGGCAGTAGCCGATGGAACGTAACCAGTGACGGGTGGTTCAGTGACGACTTCGTGGTTGGGAACAAACGAAGGGCGGGCGACCCCATACACCGAGCGAGAAGAGTTGTGTTCAGGGCGTTGGGAAAAGGGAACATACCGCTCAGCAGATGCTTCATTGGTCTGGTTGTCGACTTCGTGGGAGGGGACAAACGAGGGGCCAGCGACTTCATGCACCGAGCGAGAGAAACTGTGTTCAGGGCGTCGGGAAAAGGGAACATACCAATCCGTAGACGCTTCATTGGTCTGATTGGCGACATTGTGGCTGGGGCCAGCGACTCCATGCACTGAGCGAGAAGATCTGTGTTCAGGGGGGCGTTGGGAAAATGGAACAGGCCAATCCGCAGATGCTTCGTTAGTCTGGTTGGCGACGAAGGAAGGAATTCCAACTCCGTGAACCGAGCCAGTACTTCTATGAGCAGGTTGAGTAGATCCTTGGTTACGGTTGGTGAAGTCGTGTAAATGAAGGGGAACTCTTCCAGTAGATCCTTGGGGGTTGATGACGCCAACTCTGCCGGGATACGCGGGAGCTCTGTGAGGAGGGCTCGCAACTCCGTGAGAAGGTCCAGCAACTCTTTGGACATGGCCTGTAACTGTGTGAGCAGGTCCCGCAACTCCGTGGGTTTGGTCGGTGGCTATGTGAGAAGGGCTCGTGACTCCATGCATAAGGCTCGCGACTCCATGAGAAGGACTGGCAACTCCTTGGACATGGCCTGTGACTATGTGAGTCGGTCCTGCAACTCCATGGGCGGGTCCAGCAACTGGATGGGCATGACCGGTGACTCTATGAGTCGGGCTCGCGACTCCATGGGCCTGATCGGTGGCTCTATGAGGACTCGCAACTCCTTGGGCATTGCCTGTGACTGGGTGAGTAAGTCCCGCAACTCCGTGTGCATGACTGTTGGCCCTGTGGGTAGGGCTCGCAACTCCATGAGAAGGCCCGGCAACTCCTTGGGCATGACCAGTGACTCCGTGAACAGGTCCCGAAGCGCCGTGATTGGGGTTGTTGTATCCCTGAACGTGACCAATAGCTCCATGAGATGGTGCGTTAGCAGAACCAATACTAGACTGAGTAGGGGAAGAACCTCCATGGGCAGGGCCAGGGGCTTGATGGGTAGAACCAGTAGCACCCTCGGCAGGTCCATTAGTGTTGTTAAGGATGTCGTTGACTTGGCCGCCCATCTAAGGGGTCGTAGTCGGGACACCGGCATCGTTGGCAGGACTGTTGGGGGGCACGAGACTGTAACCGTTTCCAGGGTTGTACTCGGGGGAGTGACGGGCTGTGGCGTAGCCATGTATGGTAGGAGAGCTGAACTGGCTCGACTAGGAATAATATTAGCGATGAGGATGATAATGGATGAAGACTCGTAATACTTACCTGAAGAGCATTGGTCAAGGCCTGCTGAGCAGATGGGACCCAAGACTCGGAGGCTGGGTTCAAAGGAGTCTGGGAAGACGATCCATTCCCGTTGTAAGAGGGCCCAGTTGCAAAGTTGTTGTTTCCATTGCTGTTGTTCTCAAGAAAGGCACGATTTCTGTTCGAAATTCCGCTAAGGGGTATGTTACCAGAGGCAGCATTGCCATGAGCAAAAGCCTGGTTGACCTGGTTGCCATTATCATGTGGAGGGAAGGTATCGTCGCGGCCGTTGAAGCCATTCGGCCCCCCGGACGCACCCCAAAAGGTGACGGGGTTAGGCGACATCGTAACTCAACTGAAAACGCAAGTGATCAGGACTGCAACTCGAGTTAGGTATTATCCTATATTGTCCAAGTTCGGCGTGTTGAATGGGCTGATGGGTAGGGCAAACGAGGGATCGGACCCGATAGGAAGCCCTGCGACCGGGCCGCGATTGCGGGTCCACGCGTAACAGAACTTACAGATAGGGTACTAGGGGTGGGATCTTATTCCCCCGGGTCGTAGACGCCCGCGGAAGGATGAAGGGGTTTCGTCACAGATACACTCGGTTTGCTCGATCCTCCAACGATGATCGTGAGACGTTAGTTGAGGGACCAGGTGTTTATGTGAAGGAGAGAAACAAAACGATTATCAACTGCGGATGAGATGTTGAATTTATAGTCCAACAGTCTCTGTCCTGGAGCCTCGGTGAGGGCGATCGAACGAGCAGTGGTATTGTGAGGGTGATGAATGGGGATAGTGAGAGAGGAACAATAGGCTGGTGGCGGCGATGAATGAGAAATGAGAATAGAAATGGAAACGAAAAGCGGGGCCTTTGCCTGTCAGCTGTGAACGAGGGCCCAAGAACAAAAGGATTGCTTCGAATGAGGTAATCGAAGATGCGATCAATAGTGAGTTGATCACCGTTGCTCCTATTGTGTCTCAAAAGGGCGACGGCGGTCTGATGTGGAGAGCCCCGGTCACTAGTCAATGTGGCCAGGAGTCAGGGTTGTGAAGGAGGAAAAGTGAGGATGAGGAGGGAGAAATGAACAATAGAAGATAGATGTGGGCAAAGTTGTATTGTTGCGGTGCAACACACGGTTGCCTTCGCAGCTGGCCGCCAGCTGTAAAGGACGATCACACGACCAGGACTGATACGCTTGGTCATCATAGACTCACACCACGAACCAGATACTCTGATTCGTTCTAATTCTCTTACGTTCAAGTTATGAGGCTCAAGTCCGAGTCATGAAGCTCAATCCACAGATCTAGCAGTAGCATATGAGACTACACATGCATTTCAAAATCGGTGTATTTTTGCTTGAAACAGTCGGCGAAGCTTCGTCTCTAAATATCGCCATCCCAAGGACTTCCACTCATCGTAGTTTTAGCATCTGCTTCACTTAAGTCTTCCTTGGATTGGTGCTTCGTGGTCAATCCCTTGTCCTGATCACGAGACCCTTTACGATGGTCTGAGTCCCCCAGTCAAAACTCCGGATCTCAGCACTGCTAAGTAGTTCCTTCAGTCAAACTTCGAGGGTGGTTAGCATACAATTCAGATAGTACGATTCAGATGAGCTCCTTACCGGTGTCAGGAAAGACTCGGCTACGAATCGAGCTCTTGCGTTCAACTAGATAGAATGGTCAGAGTGGATCATCGTTGAACGGCACATGGGGCACTCACGAAGAGCTTCATCTCGGAGATTTCCTTGTCAACCTCCTCCATAAACTGAATGATAAAGTCCACAAGCTTGTGCTTGAGCATCTCCTCGGTATGGAAGTTGGTTATTAAGAAGGTGATGTCGTATCCCTAAAGCGGCGGTGTCAGTCAGGGGTAAGGTGATAGCTCGGGGGCTGGCCGGATGCAACGGACCTTGATGGGTTTCCTCCGCAGGATAAAGAAAGACTCGGCGCGCTGCGTCAAGAATCGCGTAAACTTGTGTACCAGGATGTGCTCAATCTCGTCGGCCTGCTTGATCTTGATGCTGATGCGGACCGAGTTGATGCTGGGCTCGATGAGGACCCGCTCGTTTTCGTTGCGCGCAATGGTCAGCGGGGTGAGGAGGACCTCGGGGGACGACTGGGCCTCAATCTCGGGGACATTGTGCCGCTCGGCGGTCTGGGAGGCGAAGTTGGAGAGCGTGAGGGCAGCTGTCAAGCTGTTCCGTACACATTGCAGGTACGGACGTAGGGATTGAGACTAGCCACGATTAGCGCGGGGCGTTCGCGGCGTTTGCAGAGGGGCGAGTTGTTCAAGCAAGAGACATACCATGGCTGCTGGTGCTGCTTATCCTGAGCCCAGGGCTTCTCTTCTGTCGTTGGCGGTGCTGGGAGTCGAGAAGGCTGGTGATATCCCGGCGGGGTCTGGAATCGAGACATCAGGCACTCGGAGTGGGAGCTGTCCATGTGGGGGGCCATGACGAGTTCGCGCTGGGGAAAGCAACAAGCCACGTCACGTGGAATCGTGCGGTGAAGGAGTCCCTCGAGTCCCCTGGCTCAGCCACAAATAGAGGTTGCCCAGCGGTATTGCCCAGCGGTGTCGCCCAGCGGTGTCGCCCAGCGGTGTCGCCCAGCATTACTGTGCGAATGCGGTGGGGTTACCTCAGGTTAGCAGGTGTTACCTCAGCAATAGAGGTACCAAATAGCTCTACACCGCTTTCCCCACCCACCACAACCCACTGGACTCAACCACTGCACCCTTCGCCTCATCCAGGTACCAGCATGATGACGCTGTCCCAATAGCTTGCTTGCTTGTTTGCCTCGTCCAACAAAATCCTCTCCATCCCACGCATCGCATCGCATTCACCTGCAAGGGGCTCTGCAAGCTTGGCTTTTGGCTTCTTCCTCTTCCCTGCCACTTTCCCTCTCTCTCGCTCCCTCCCACTCTTCGCCATACCTCGTGCCACCATGGCGTCCCTCTCAGGTTCGTTACCCCTCCATCCATTCATCCTTCTATCCGCCACGTACTTGCAGTTCTAACGACGCTCGCCACGCAGTCACCGTCAAGCACCAGGGCAAAAAGTACAATGTCGACATCGACTCGAGCTCGACCGGAGAGGACTTTAAGCTCCAGATGTTCAGCCTCACCAATGTCGAGCCTGAACGCCAAAAGATCCTGATCAAGGGCGGCCAGCTCAAGGACGATGCCGACATGACCAAGCTCGGCCTCAAGGCTGGTCAGACCATTATGATGATGGGCACTCCCGGATCAGGTGGCAGCGACCTGGTTCGTCCCAAGGAACAAGTCAAGTTCGTCGAAGACATGACCGAGGCCGAGCAAGCCCAGCAGGTCGGCGCCACCCCAGCGGGCCTCGACAACCTTGGCAACACCTGCTACCTCAACTCGACCCTCCAGACCCTGCGGTTGATTCCTGAGCTCCAGGACTCCTTGACGAAGTACACCCCCGCTGCCGCACCCGCCACTGCCAGCCTCCTCTTGGCCGGCGGGTCTTCGATGGACCTGGCCGCCCAGCTTTCGACCCTTTACAAGCAGATGGGTCAGACCCAAGATTCGTTCCCACCCATGAGCTTCCTCAATGCTCTGCGAGTCGTGTTCCCTCAGTTCGCCGAAAAGTCCAAGTCGGGCCACGGCTACGCTCAGCAGGATGCCGAAGAGGCCTGGTCGCAAATCGTCCAGCAACTGGACCAGAAACTCCGGATCAAGGGCTCTGAAGGCACCCCCGAGGTTTCATTCGTAGAAAAGTACATGACGGGAGAGTTCACATCTGTGATGCAGTGCGACGAGGAGGAGGCCCGCAACGCCGGCGAAGAGGCCATCACCACCAAGGAGACCTCTACCAAGCTCAAGTGCCATATCGACAGCTCCACGAACCACTTAAGGGACGGCATCCTGGCCAGCCTGACAGAAAAGATCGAAAAAAACTCGGAGATCCTAGGTCGCAACGCTGTGTACACTAAGACCACCAAGATTTCGCGAGCGCCCAAGTACCTGACTGTTCAGTTTGTACGATTCTTCTGGAAGCGCGAAACTCAGAAGAAGGCCAAGATTATGCGAAAGGTGACGTTCCCAGAAGAGCTGGATATTGCCGAGTTCTGCTCGGATGAGCTCAAGAACGCCTTGGTCCCCGTCCGTGACAAGGTCCGAGAAATCCGCAAAGATGAAGAAGATATCGAGCGGGCCCGCAAGCGTAAGAAGCGAACCCACGACCAGGCCATGGCCGACGTCGCGGGAGGTGCCGGTCTCCCCAGTGAGAAGGAGAAGAAGGAAACGGAGGACAAGGCTGCCAAGAAGAAAGCCAATAAGAAGGATGGGAAGGACTCGGAGCAGACGGCAGATGGTGACACTGTCATGGAGGAGACGTACAAGACAGACGCCGAGATCGAAGCCGAGCGGGAGGCCGCTTTGTTGGCTGCCAAGAAGGAGCTCAATGCTTTGATCAACCCCGAGCTTCGCAACGACGACGGTGCCAACCAGTCGGGTCTGTACGAGCTCCGAGGTCTGGTGACCCACCAGGGCGCCAGTGCCGACAGCGGTCATTACACTTCGTACGTCAAGAAGTCGGCGCCCATCGATCCCAAGACGGGTAAGAAGGGCGAGGAGGACGGCAATTGGTGGTGGTTCAACGACGACAAGGTGTCGGAGGTGGAGGCGGACAAGATCCAGACACTGGCCGGTGGTGGCGAGTCGCACTCGGCCCTGATCCTCCTGTACAAGGCCATCCCACTCCCCACCGCTGATGGAACGATGGAATAGTCGCTTGTATGAGAAAATGATTTGATCGGAACGGAAGCAAACACGGCCTCTAGGCGTTGGTGATAGTCTGGGCTGGCAGGTTCTGGAGAACACAGATGTAAAGAAATGCGTTCAACACACGTTGCAAAGCAGGCGTAGGCAGTGCCGGAATGGATGAATACAGGCACAGGACTGTACAGGATCGATTCCGAGTGTTGTTACACTATGATACATGTCTATTGGTATACAAGTCTTGGTCTTGAGGCCGTCTCTCGACCATCTTTCTTCGGCATGACCCATTCTATTCCAGCCGCCAGTGTCTTTGGTCTTCGTTATAACAGGAACGTCTTCCGGATAGGAAGAGTTATCAGGGTGATAGGAGTGTCTCCGTCCGTTATCGTCGCTTTTCCCTTTCAGCCCATTTCGCCTTTTCTACCTCCCGCTCCTTGACACGCTCGTGGAAGGCATCTAGCTTCCGCTCCAGGACGGCCTTTTGCCCCAGCAACACCTTCTTCTGGTCCTCTAGGGCGACGATCTGGTCGGCGGCGGTGGTGGCGCGGAACTGGGTGATGACCTAGATTGGACAGGTCAGTTCCCTGTCTCGCAGTACGGGGGGGAGGAGGAGAACGCACCTCTTCCTTTTCCTTGTCCGTCTTCAGCTGGGCGCCCGTAATGGTGCCGACGAAGATGCAGGCGGAAAAGGCAACGGCCCAGATGCCTCTCTGGATTTTCTGCTGCTTGGTCCACTGGTAGGCCATTGCAGCGCGGCTAGAAGGTAGATGTGTGTAGTGTTCGGCGCAACACTATGAATCCAGGCTCTCGAGGTTGCGACGCTCCTCGGGCGTCATGCCGGAGCAGGGTTTTTTCGGGCACAGGTATCGATCGATGTGGGCCGGAGCGAGGATGAGGTGAGGCTTCTTTGTGATGGTCGGGGGGTTGGACGTCAAGTGGGTTCGGGGTCGGAGTCGGAGTCGGAGGTGGGTCGGAGGCCGTGGTCAAAGCCGGAGTCAACGTCGTGGACGTTCGAGCAGAGATCCCGGGCGGTGGCACGGCGGGCCGGCGGACATCGGGCCAGTGTGGGTTTGCTGGAGCCCGCGATATTTTTCTTTCGGCTGGCGGGGCTTAGTCAGCTTCGCAGGTTGTGGTCGGACTGACGACGAAGTAGAATGATACATCGGGCCTTTTCTCTTTTTCTTTTTCCTGAAACCAATGCTTAGTCCCGTGAATGGGCCACTTGCGGGTTAATTCACCTTGTCATGATCGGTGATCAGGTTGGGCAATGGTAGCTTACGGCCATCTGCTGGCAACGATTGAATGCAGTATCAGGCTTGCGGTTGTAAGGACAAAGCAACTTAGGCGAAGTACATCCCAAACGCAAAAAGTACTAGTAACAATGGAAGAATTCGAACGTAGACGATGCCCTCAAATCTGCTTCCTCTGTTCCCTCAATGAGACCATGAGACCATGAGACCATGTGCGAGGTGACGTATGCAGCCTTTTACCCCCCCTCTCGTTCGGTTCGGCGTGGGGGAGCTTGGCCGGGAAGCGGGGCAAACAGCGCGAGGAAACCAAACAAGCTTGTGGAAACTGGAAAGAACGCCGGAGCCAGCGAGCAAGCGACGCCGGGCAAGCCTGCTGGCCTGCTGGCCTGCTGGCCTGTGTCAGTGATAACTAAGGCAGGTACGCCTTAGCGGTCATTCTTACCGAGCGCTTGCTAAGTCTTACTCGACACTTCCCCTCTTTACAGACGGCGTGCGTCCCGTCCCGTCCCAGGCAGGCGCGCACTTGTTGCTACACCACAAAATAGTGCTCGCTGCTCGCTCGATCGATATACGTGTAAATCTCTCACAATCTCGCTCTCTGTCCGGCACAGATCCTTCGCGCGTTACGTGCGACTCTCTGGGTACGGTAAGTGGCGTTCCTTGTCCCTCGCCGTTTGTCCATGACTCGATTTGAATACCCACGCCCGTGTCTGTCTTGTCATCGTCAGCCATCCTTCTCTTCCTCCAAACAACCCAAACCTCCTCCACCTCCACTATCAAGCCATTTACACCATTGTCGTGTCTAGTCCAAGAACCCCTCTTACTCAGTTACAGGCACCTGCTCATTGCTTGGTCACTCTGCCAAGGCAGGGATCATATCAACCAGCCGTCTCCCTTTCCCAGACTCTCGCTCTCTCTGCCTCTCTCTCTCTTCAGACTCAATCTCACCACCGGAAATCACATCATCGTCCTGCTCCGCCACGCTCATGTCGACCCCTCGCGTCTTCATCGTCCGCCACGGCGAGACAGAGTGGTCTCTCAGTGGCCGCCACACCGGTCGCACCGATATTCCCCTCACTGCCACAGGAGAGATGCGAGTGAGAGCGACCGGCAAGGCCCTTGTCGGCCATAATCGACTTATTGCCCCCAAGAAGATTGCGCATATGTGAGTATATGGATGACTTTGGACTTGCTTGTTCTACTTTACAGGAGATGGCTCCGCTAGGCTCTCCAAGAAGCAATACACTACTAGTATTAGCTGCAATCCCTTCGTGCCCTTTATGCATCCATGCACTCAGCCATCCCTCACTGCTTGATCCCCTCATCGTCTCACAAACTCCAATATCCCAAGGCTAACCGCATCTTAGTTATGTCTCCCCACGCAAGCGTGCCCAACGCACCTTTGAGTTACTGAATCTCGGTCTCAAAGACCCGCTCCCCTGGAAGCGCCATGGCGAGGCAGAAAGTGATGGTCTTCCTTGCCAGGCCAAGATCGAGGTCACCGAAGATATTCGGGAATGGGACTACGGCGACTATGAGGGAATCACCACCCCCGCCATTCGTAAGATAAGGGACGAGCAGGGATACGAGGGAACCTGGGATATCTGGAAGGACGGTTGCCCAGGAGGAGAGTCAGTCTTCCCAAGAAGCGGACCTACCCTAGACCATATGGCATCGGCATGTGCTCGATCATACTCATATTCATAGACTAACAAGAATCTAGGAGCCCCGAAGACGTGACGAAGCGCATCGACAGACTGATCGAGGAGATCCGCGACAAGTGGCACAAGCCCATCATTGGCAAGCCAGCCGACTCTGTTGCCAACGGCGACGTTGTCGTCGTCGCTCACGGTCACATCCTACGCGCTTTTGCCATGAGATGGGCCCGGTACGAGCTACAACACGGCCCTACCTTTTTGATGGAGGCTGGCGGCGTGGGAACCCTCAGGTAAACCCGTCTCTTCACTGGCATCACAATGGCTCATTCTAATCCCGAGTCCAGTTACGAACATCACAGCATCGACGAGCCCGCTCTTCTTCTCGGCGGTGCTTTCGTCGTCGATATTAACCAGGAATAGAAGCAGGGGAGTCGAACAAGGATAGATAGAGTACGCACGGGAGTGTTGTTATTTGGATGGCTCTATGAATCATCTGTTTCCTCATTTCATGCTCTTGTCCGCTTCACAGGAACTGCCCTCGCCTAGATTTCGCTCAGATGCTTCATTATCTTGCTTTGATCTATTTAGGAGGGGAATACAAAGTTTAGAAGGGAATTGTAAGGTTGGAGGAGGGCCTTAGACGGGGAAACAACCATACCTCAGAGTAATCAAATCGTACGAACAAGCTCGTTTTCAATTATTTCCGTGGCATACTGGCACAGGGACACCGCAGCGCCTGATGTCAATCCATTCATTCGTCAATTTACGAGGACAGATTGAACCCCAGCATGGCTCCCTCCCCTTCATCATCGGTGGTTCATCCCTTTCACCCTGTGAGAGTCCATCCAGGAGTTACTGACAGGGGTTGAGCCGAGCTCGACGAGACATGGACGTCTCCATTGTACCCATGTCCGATCCGATCGGCATCTCCCGTCTTTCCAGGCCGGCAAATCACGATTCATCACTCACATTCCGGCCGTCGGAAATGATTTTGTTCCCCCTTGCCGCTGATGACCTCGCAAAAATGACCTGTCGAGTGAGCTACCCTAAACCACCGCTACTCACATACGTCGCGTGACGAAGAAAAGCACTTCATCAGAAAAGCTGGTGTAGCCAAGCCTGCAGTGTGCCTCGAGTGTAGTGAGCTCATCTGACATGTTCGTTTCAGCGCATTCTCGCCTGCGGGGGCTCGGTTGAATTACGTGTCATTGGCAGGAGGAACCCGTCTCAGGAGACAATCAGTTTGCCCTTGAGTACATTATTGCCCTTTCATTCCATTGTCTTCACGAACTCAAAGAAATAGTGGGATTCGGTTTCAATACGGATTCTAGCTAGTACTTGCTTATTCATAATATTAACTACCTCCTTAGGGCAGGAATTTGGTGTTTCGAGTTGCAATACGTTGAATTATAACGCCCAAGAGAGAATCCTCTCTCTACAAATGAACCAGCCTAGAGCTTTGATCCCCTGGCAATGAAAACTCGCTTGATCTGCGCTTTCCCTGGGGCTTGCTCGTTCTCATGCTTGTGATCATGTCCGTGGTGATGATGGTGGCCGTGACCGTGACCGTGGCCGTGGTCGTGGTCGTGGTCGTGATCGTGATCGTGATCGTGGCCATGACCTCCCCCTTCGCCGCTCTGGATAGTGTTGAACTCAATTGGCTTGGCAAGCTCCTCGAAAGCAAAGTCCCGACCAACTCCTGCCTCCTCGAACATGGACTTGATTTGAGCCTCTGAAAACCCATGGTGTGTAATTCCATGGTGCGACGCGTGTTCCGCATCCATTTCATGTGAAGAGAAGTCAACGATGAAGAGGACACCACCCGGCTTCAGACGGTCGGCCAAACGCTTTGCAGCCAACCCGCAGTCATCGAAATGATGCCAGCCTAGACCAACGCCTGCAATGTCAAAATCGAAGAACTTGGCATCGGAGAAGGCAGAGGGGGAAGGGTCGGAAGGGTCGGCGAGGTTGCCCAAGAACGCTGACCTCGATGAAGAAGTATCCTAAGATGGGATGTTAGTAGCCGGGTCGTTTACTAAATTACCCAGGCAGCTCCGGGACGTAAGGGGGCGTAGAGTTCTAACCTCGTTCTGTGCTTGGGCATTGTACGCCTTAACCATATTCTCGGTGACATCGATCCCAATGCTTTCGCTCACATTCATAGCCAGCACCTGAAGATTCCAGCATTAGCAAACTCTGCTCCTCGACAAATAGCCTCCCACATAACTCACCCTTGAAAGCATCCCAGTGCCGCATGCATAATCAAGGAACCGAGACCCTTGTTTCACACCAATAAAGTCCAGCTTAGCTTGAATCTGGGCCTCCAGCAGCGCAATCGCAGCGGCAAACTGTTGGTCGTACTTGCCGGCGATCTCACTATGATTGCACACTGTCAGCCAAATAACATCACAACACTGCAGAACCCGCGGCGGGTGTGACACGTCGGATGTTGCACTGATTCCGTCGACCAATCTGCTGGAAGATCATCCCGGCAATTGGTGGCCGAGGACTCGAGCGCGTGTACGAAGTACAGTAGTGCAGAGGGGAGTCAACCAATTGATACTCACTTGAAATGCGCCTGGTTCTTGGTTAGAACGTCGGTCATGGCGGGCAATCGAGAGAATCGAAAAGTCTGAAAAACCAGGCCGAACAATGCTGCCATAAAGATAAAGAACAATGTTCGGATGCTGATGCTGATGTTGTTGCGATTAGGTCCAAGTGCGTACATGACTGGTTACAAGGCTTAGTCGACCGAGTCTTCTAGGTTGTTATAAACATCGCGGCGGAGACTTTCAGACGGACACAATGAGTGTCGGAGACTTCAAATCGTCGGAAACTTCAATCGTCGGAAACTTCCATCACCGGAAACATCACGACCGAGAAACCGTGCACTGAAACAACAATTAACGTACGGCATTCACCCCAAAAGTGCGATGGCAGAGAGTGCCCTGGGCTTTGGCCTGCGAGCTCACAAGCAAGCCTTTGGAAACGCTCCGGCATAGCCAGTAAATCTCCAAATGTCGGTCTATCCCACCCACAACCCAGAACAGACTGCCCACCGGCAGCTACGCACACGCGTGGTGGTGGTATCGGAGTTGATGATGAGCATGGGTGCAGCAGGCCTTGCACTTGCAGGACGCGGTTGCAGCTGTGAGGGCAAACGTGGCCGGCTTCTATACGCACGACGCCCTCAGGTGTGCGCTCGGTGACATGGTGACATGGGCGAGTCGGCTCGAGCTCGATGCGCACGTACCTCAGTCACCGTAACCGAGCCCAGGGGCCGATCACGGGTGATCCTGCGCCTGCACGAGCGCACCGGTCCGCAGGCCGCGACTTGTGCATGGCAGCCCAGTCAAACCCAGTGGCCCTGCCCGAGCCCGAGCCCGTGGCCCATGCAGACGGACGCCCAACGGCAGTGGTACGAGATGCCATCCGGTCTGTGACATCCTCCGTACATGCACGAAGCCAAAAGAGAGCAGGGTGGGGATCACCACCCACACGCCGCGCTGATCCTCTCGCCTGCAAGGGATGAGAGAATAAAGCAGATGCAGAGGGCGAGGGCAAAGGATTCCCACACCAGCACTTCAGACGTAACCCTGAAGCAGGGCAATGCCCAACATGTTAGCGGGGGCGCTTTGGGCCATTCCCTCGGGGCTACATCAGGCTGTTTATTGGAGGAAAACGATGCTTGGAACCGTGTTTGCTGAGAGCCTGGGCTGTAGCCAAGGGGGAGTAGCACTCTTGCGACTCCGTAGCACAGCAGCAGGGGCTTCTTCTACCCCAAAGGGAGCATATCAGCGGCCAAGACGCAACCCAGTGGAAAAGGCAATGTCTGTGTGCGAGAAGGGCCACAAGCGGGATGCAGACGAGCAGATGGTCGCCCCCGCACACCGCCGATTGCTTCGTGCAGCAGCAAGCGTTGCCATCCTTTCGTCCAGTCTCCGCCACCATGTCCGGGGATGACGGTAGAGTGAATCTCCCGGAAGAGGTCCATCACATGCCCGAGGGCGGCCGTGGCGACGCCGATTTCTCTCCAGAAATGCCGTTCGCAGCCCGAGCGCCGGCGTGGGATTGTATCGCTATTGCGGAAGCCCTTGCGCCTCGGCAGTGACCCGCAACGCGGAGTCATGGGAGGAGAGCCTCTAGGGCAACATGGCGCAGCCGGCGCTGCATCAGCCAGCATCTCACGGAGTGGCGGTCGCTAGGCCAAGTGCGAGTGGCGTCACTAGCCTGGGTGCGGTTGCGAGCGCGCGGCCCCAGAGCGACAATGGGTGTGAATTGTAGCAGGGACCCCGGTCATCAAAAGTGACAACACGCCAGGGCCGCGCCGCACTACTCAGCCTGCAGGCCGCCGTGCATGCGCACTAGGTCTCGTGGTGCTAAGATTGCCTCAATGTTGTCCTCCCTTGGCTTCGGTGTCCTTCCCTCTCTCTCTCTCCCTGCAGTCGTTGGAAGTTGGGTTGAACGGGCATTGAGGGCCACCAGAGCAATTGGTTCCTGAAGTGCTGGATCAGGCAGGGCTTGCCACACAGTCATTGTGCTTGAGCCGCAGGGAGCCGCGTCAGCACATCTTGACGAGTGAAAAGTAGGCCAGATTGTTTGCATCCGACAGGCAATGAGGAGGGGTCAAGTCGACTGGCGGTATCTGTGCTGTGCATGGTAAGTTGCTTGTTGGGGCGGCACATAAGGGGTGCGAAGCCTGGCCTTTTCACACTGTACCGGGAAGTCACTCCGGTCGTACATGGTTTGCGGCCCAGGATGACATGCAGCCGGGGATGGCGCGAAGGGACGGCCGTGCCGCCCCGTGAGATTGCGACGTGGCAGGCCTCTCAGAGCCAGGGCGTTTCTAGTCTCGCCAACCACGTACCATTTTCGCCGTTTCTCTCTTTCCTCCAAGTCGATATCATCCAGACGCTTCAACAGCAAGGGGTTTAGGGCCGGTCCCCAGGTGAAGCTGTATGCCCCTTCTCGCTGTCCTGGTGTTTATCGATCCCCAGCCTGGAAAGAGAGGACTGGCTCACGCCGGGAGTTGACAAGCCCTGACTTCATCCGGGATGGCGGCCTGTCCAACAGCCCATGGAACCCGAGAAAACTGGGCCGTCTCGGGACAGATGCAGCCTACCCGACTTGCATGGATCTTCCGCATGAGAATTTGTTCACGTGATCGAAAGCGGACGTGTGCGATTGGCGGGCCGGGCCTTGTCTGGGGCAGCCCAATCAAGGGCAGCTGGTCGGGATGGTCACAACTGAGGCCTGACGGCAAGTTTGGTTCAGGCCATGGTGCCAACGCTGGAGCCAGCCCCGGGGTCCCGGGTCGGCATAGCGTCCAACTTGGCGGGGGCAAAAGTGTCGGTGTGAGCTGAGCCTGCACACGCCAGTCTCGGCAGGATCCCAAGCCTCGTTCTGCGATAATCGTATGTAAAGGTCGATTGGTAGATATGCAGTGTGGTGAGCCTAGCGCTGTGACCCAGCTCACGTTGGTGGTAATAGTCGCCATTTCCGGCATTGTCAGGAATCAACCCTGCCATTGTTGGCTGTCTTTCAAACATGCGCAGGCGGCTCCTGTTGGTGAAAACTGCATTGGCTTGCTGGCATATCTGACGCCAAGGATTTGTTGGTGGCAGTCCGCAGCTACACCCCTCCTAGGAAATCTAGTAAGTTGGTAACACAGGGAGTCTCGCTTTCGCTGCGCGCTGAGGTCGGCTGGCGGGTGGCAGTCGTTTGTATCCGGTCCTCTCAATGCACCCCCTGCCATAACCCATTCTTTTACCAGAACGCAGTGTCCCGGGCGAGTGATGAAATCTCAGGTTCCATCAGTGATCCTGGAGGACATGATGCAGATCGTGGCTAGTGGTGTCTCTCCCACGGCAGGGATTGGGCGGAATTCCATGGGCCGGGCCGTTTTCAAATATCTCGTTCCAAGCCGCGGCATGGGGGCGGATGGACTAGGCGGTGACGATCAATCTGATAGTCGCCCAATTTTAAATTGCCAGAGAAGCCGGAAAAAGGAATGAAGAACATGGCGAAGAGGGAAACAGCATACAAGACATTAACGGAGATGGGAGGGAGGTGGTTTAAAGACACACCAAAAGACACCAAAAGACACCAGCAGTGGAGGGAGGCAGAGACGTGGGCCTGAGGCGTTCATCGCGGTGCGGAGGGGTGGATTGGTGCAGGAGCGATTCTGGAACATGGCTCGGGTAAGTGCCACCCGGGCACTTGGGAGGCGAACAATCAAAGGCGGCTTCCTCAAGATCGGTTCGGAAGATGTACCATATACGTACCTCTGGACAGTCGCCAGCAGGCGCTTCCTCGTCTGCGCGGCATCTCAAGGAAGAACACACAGGAAGGAACATTTTTGTAGTTCCCTTCCTTCGGCCAATCACAGGCGCCAACCACACCACCTTGCCTACCTAAGTACCTACCTTACCTACTAGGTACCTGACGTAGCACCAGCATTCGATCTCCCTGGAAAGGCACTGCCCAGGGAAGGAGCAAGCTTTGTCACCAATCTAACGCCGATGAACTGTCCGCTCAACCTTCAACTTCACTACTCCATCACGGTATCATGGCATCATGGCGTCACACCCATGTCAGCAATCCTCGTTTCGTCCGCCAGCCCAGAGACGAGAGACCAGACCAGTAGACCCGCCTCTATCCTGGTCTCACCCACGTTGCCAGGTACTCCGTACTCCAGATCCGTCTCGGCCCTTCCCCTGCAGGCGCCAAAGGTCATGTGAATTTCCCACAGGAATGTCAATCCGCTTGCCCGCCGTCCTCGATGACGCCCCATGGTAAATGACGGTCCCCCATTTCCACTAGTCTGTCTCAGCCCAGGGATGCTCCAACTCGTCCACATTCATTGCTGCTTCCTTCTGGATCTAGACCGGGGCTTGGACTCTCGGTGGTGATGTGCAGCAAGATCAGCTCTGGGCAAACCAAGGACATACCCCTGCCCAGACATACTGCTTCTACTTCCAGAGCGCTGATCAAGTCGTAGCCAGATCCATCGAGGCCTTCCGCATATTCGTCGGTTGCCTCTTCAGTCGAGTCTCGCAATATCACCCACGGAAATCCACGAACTCAAGTACCGCTTCCAAGATATCAGGCTCCTCCTAGGGTCCCCTGAGTTGGACTTGGACACCAAACACAAGCGGCATCTTCTCTTTCCTCCCGATTAAAAGGGTATCCCGGTAAGTTGGTTTATTCCTAGTTCCTAGTTCGCCTCCATGAAAACGGTCAGACCCAGTAACTGGTCTAACAGCTTTGTTTGGCAGTCGAGTCCTTGGCATTGTACTGCCATAGGCCTACCGCAAGTCGTCGGAATCCATACTTGCCCCGGAAGCAAGATGCTTTCCAAACGCAGCTGTCTTCAGACCTCTTGCCCCCTTGCATCATCATTGATGCACGCCTCTCCATCCGCACAAGACGTTCTCCAATATCTGAACTCATTGATATGCATCAATATCTCCACTTAAGCACTGCATGCCCACGTCTTGTTCAACACTTGTTAGTCCATCCAGAACAAGCGCCCAACTACGGAGGACTACGACGTAGTGTTGTTTTCACTCGGGGAACCACCAATTACTTCTCAATGAGTTGTGCTAACAATGTCCACCACGAACCTCAGCTCCACAAAGCAAACATGACCTTCTACTCCACCTTTCAGAGACAACCAAATAACCGGCCCCCAGCCCAGCTGGTAATGGATATCCTTGTCTGATGAACAATCTCGCTCCTGCAGCCATTACGATATTGTCGGTATCTAGTACATCGATGTACTCTCCACTCCAACCAGTGGTGTTGGGACGGGGATCTTTGAAGACGACCTGGCCTCCAACTTCGCTGGGCGTTATCTCGACGCTATTTCTACGGCCCTGGTGTCGACTAGAGACGAGGCTGCAGCGCAATTTCATGGCGCTGTCTCAGTGAAAGCTGAGGGACGTCAATGGCCAATCTCCGTCCAGCAACTCTAGCCTTGCTACGGGTTAATACAGATTAGCTGTACCGCCTCAAATCCTCTAGGAGCTGTACGCAACCTGGTGAAGCCCTCGTGGAGTCATTCAACCAGATTCGTGATAAGGTGCCAGCTTCCGTCGGACAATCTTCCCTCTCAACAGCATTGGGAGAGCCGACAGCGTGCATCAGTCGATCCTTGCTTAGGTACGTGGGTGAAGGACTTCAACCAACCACAGAGCTAACATGCATCATTCAGCCACAACCTGACTTGTCAGGCCCCTTCTCCCACGTGAAGTGGACATGACGCGGTCTCCCGAATTGCCCGAAGGATCCCGTTCGGACGGTACCATCAATTTCCCCAGTGCTTGGGCGGATGAGCCCTTGCGGCCCGATGCGCACCTCTAAGAGGCGGGTCTCATCTGGCCAGGCCTCCACCAAAATGGCTGGAAGCGTGCATGATTTGCTGCTCTCCAACAAGCTTTTGTTTCCCCGTCCTCAATCCGGCCCGGGGTCAGAGTCTTTGTCAACGCAGGGCCTGGGAAATCGATCTGCACATGCCAGTCAATTTCAGAGCTTAAAATGCAGAGAACGCTTGCCTGCGACTCATTCACCACTCGGTAGCGTCCAAAAACCTCAGGGCAGTAAGAAAATGTCAGTTCGTTTCAATCGGGTTCGGTCAATCCGAGGTCCACAATTGAGTTGCAGCGGGCTCGACAGAGAATCACCGCCTCCCTACCAACAAGCCAGTATTGAAGTGGCCTCGAGCCAGTGCGAATTACGGCGATTCATCATGTTTCAAAGTCGCATTGGGGTCCGACATAGACATGCATATGGGCACACAGAGATGCCTATCGGCGCTCAGGCCTGCCTCCCACTGACACTATGTGCAGTTCGCAGACTATCCACAGGATGGGGATATTTGATGTCGCGTCGTCAGCCCCCGAGGGGAGTACCACATTGATGAAGCTGTCGCCATTGGACATCAGCAGTCACCTCGCTGGGTCTATAAACATGCCAGCTTGATACTGCATATTCAAGCAAAAGCAAAGACCTCTCTACATGGGCTATTGAGTGTGCTCGAATAAGACATGCAGGGCAACATGGAGAAGCGGATATGCGTTGTGCAAGTACGCGGTAGGGACGGGAGGAGCCTTGTTGTGGGTGACCAGGCATGCTCGCACCCTTGTCCCACAAATGATCACCCCGGCTGGGCCCATCCAAGCCATTGGGGTCTCGACCAAACTTGATGGCGATTCTGACGCAATTAGCAATGACTGTGTCCAAGACTGCGAAGTACAAACGTACCTACATCACAATGCAAAATGGTGGGTCGGCAAAAAGGACAGCAAAGAAGAAAACACATTCCTTTTTTCTTTTTTTGGGTCAACTCCGTGCCCTGCTTCTCGCCTCATGTCTATCGTTGGAAGATGAGCGGTGACCGTCCTCCTCTTTCAGCTGGCTAGTGATCGTTGGGGCTCCGCCAGGTCTCAGACACACCCCCCCTGGAACCGTCTCTCATTGCTCAGCATCACCAAGCACCAAGGACAGCCCCTCCCGCACCACAGACTCGACTAGGGATGAGAGAAAGACATCTGGCAGGTGATTGGCAGAGAATAGTCGCTGGGCCAGGGCCGTCCTCGGTAGCGGCCAAGTTTTTTGCGGTTCCAGAGAATCGGGAGCCACGCTCCACATGAAGGTTCATGACACAACGGGTTACGGCACGCAAAACGACCCGGCATCCATTAGGCTGGTGCATGACCATTTTACCACGGCCAACCCCGGACCGCACAGTGGACGTGACCGACTGGTCCACTGTTTGCTGACGAGCACAGTATTAAATTCTATGGCATTAACTGGAGGCTCGGCCAACTCCGCGATCGGGATGCGAGCTAAAACGGCCACTCGTCATGTCCCGATGGTGACGCGATGGGTGAGCGCCACTATGAAGGTTGTCGATACGGTGTGGGTACAAGGTTTGCGATGGCGGTATGAACACAACCAGAAAGCATTGCGGGAGCTGGAGGGACCGGGAGCATGCAGTAAATTGTAGCCTCACTGTGAAATACGCAACAGATCGCATGCCGATCAGCAGGCTCTCGTCTCAACAGCGCGGCGATGTCATGCTATGCCTACATCCAGAACAACCTGATACTGATGCCCACTCCACGCCTTGAATCGGTGACGATGAGATGATGGTGGTGATAGCACCCGGCTCTCATGCGGGGCACCACCCAAGTCTGCACTGCGCAAGCGGCAAGGAGATCTGACGGGAAGGAGAAATCACTGGTCTCCCGGGTTGTCCCCCAAGAACGTGACAGGAAGAAACATGGAGGGCCAACAACCCAATCAGATGCATCCATGCTATCCCTCACTCTCCATGGCGAGGAAACTCGCAAACTCGGTCACGGGGAGGGTTGCATTGCAATGGGGATTGGAAGAGTTGGTCCAATCGACCAGTCCCAGAAGAGCGAAAGCGGACGGGATGGTGGGCGGGTGGATCAGTCATCAGACGCCCCAAAGGACCGACGTCCCACGAGGGTGCCATGGGCTGAGAAGAAAATAGCCCGGTTTAAAGCGCGGCGCACCCGTCCTGCTGGGTTATCCCGGACCATACTGTACACATTGGGGCAGGTGACTGGCCAGTTCATCCCAAAGCCTACCAGCCGGGCCAGCCAAGGCATTGAGAGGCGAGAGACGGAATTGAGCCCGATGTCCGCCGTTCTTGAGTTAGGTGGGCGCTTTTCGCCCGGACCCTATCCCAGGCTGCCGACGCAGCTCCAGGCGGAAGCAACACCAAGGTGCAAGAGGCCCAATGCGAGAGGTTAAATGTGGCAATGACGGGATGGCCTGGTACCCGGGTCCGTACTTCGTGCCTGTACCTCCCTCGTGGGTGGCGGCTGTGTACCGTGGCGGACCGGGGTTCACTCTCGATTTTCGCTCCCATGCCCGGCTCTTTCCTCAG